>CAHIKZ030001258.1:735000-805000 GCA_903632075.3 Acanthosepion pharaonis
TTGTTAAGGGTACTTGTAAATGATGGATGTTTTTTAGCACTTTGCTCTGATAAGAGACACGTGAGGCGTCTAATCAAGGAGATCTTGTATGTCCAACATACGTAATTGAATTATTACAATGAACACGGTCTTGTACCGGGCAGTGAAACTGATATTGATAATCGCAAGTTTAGATTTGATGTGGTTATTTTGATTAGTGACAACTAATTTTGCGGTCTTCTTCTTTCTGTAATATATTTAAGTCTTATATTTTATCCGGGATTTACGGTGGAAATACAGTGAATGATTATATATATATATATATATACCAATTTTCAGAGAAAAGGAGCTCGTTCTTTCGTATTCTCTGTTATATTATCCTTCTATATAACGGGGGTTTAGTAAAGGTTTTGTTTAACATATATATATATATATATATATATATATATATATATATATATATATATATATATATATATATTATAAATACTACTTTTCAGAGAAATGCTCACTCTTTCTTTCGTATTTTCGGCTATATTATCCTTGGGCTTTGGTAAATGTTTTTGTTTAATACTCAATGAAAAAATGTTGGCTTCGAGTACATCATTACTATTTATGGTATTAGGAAAGTTTTAATCCCAACCAATTGTTTCTTCTTTCA
Organism: Acanthosepion pharaonis; assembly: GCA_903632075.3. Taxonomy (NCBI): domain Eukaryota; kingdom Metazoa; phylum Mollusca; class Cephalopoda; order Sepiida; family Sepiidae; genus Acanthosepion; species Acanthosepion pharaonis. Next base: position 735,641 of record CAHIKZ030001258.1, read on the forward strand.
ACTAAAGTAAACTCAGAAGATAAACGAAGCATTTGTTTATTTTTGATATCTTTTTGCTTTTGAAGGGGAATCTCCCCGATAGTTAATAGCGCCGGCTAGATAAATCCCGCTGACAAATCAAATTCATTCTTGAATTCTATTTTTCATCACATGTTCCAGTCTTCAATGCTAAAGAATTGGTTAATGGCGCCAAGCTCCGCTGAGAAATTTAAGATAATTGACGCCCTAAAAATTAAAACTCTAACCATTTATATTTAAGTTAATATTGAAACAGAATTAGAAAAATAATAAATTCAAAGACTACTGAAAATAGATATTTCGTTAAAAGGAAAATGCCCTTTAATCTCTACCGTTTTTAGAAATTAAAAAAAAGGCGTTGGAATCAAACGTACGAATTTCTTTCATTTAATACATTTCTGAGGTTCATTCACCGCCAAACTGACTCCAAGAAATTTCATGCTGAAGGTTTAATCGGTAAAAGTTGATAATGGAATCTGGATTTGGTTGATTCTAAATGAATTGCGCTCATTGAAAATAGGAGAGAAAAAGGCTGATTTTGGTTTGAAAGGTTGATTGTCAGAGCGACAGGCAAAACAAATCTTATTTTAGATTCCAATTTTCTTCCCATCAAGAAGCTTTTATATTTTTCCCCTACTTCCGTCATTAGTTTATTCCGACTTATTGTCTTCTGATGACGTCTTGCATCTCTTTATTTCAATCTCCACATTTTATTTCCTTGATTCCTAGCAGGTCTTATCGATCTCAGATATACAATATTTTTTTTTTAATTTTAAATTAGCTCCTCCTTTTCGCGAAAACATCCCATTTTCCTGAATTTCTTTATTTGGTTTATCCGTCATTTAATAACGAATCTGCCATTTTTATTTGCTTCTTTATTTTTTTTAATTAATCGATGTCATTTGTTATTTTTCATATTGTATAACTTTTTATATGCGTTTCCTATTTTTTCTTCTTTGAGAATTGTCATATTTTATTATAATTTCCTTCATAAACTTTTGTTTACTTCTCAAATTCTTTATTGCAATTGTTGTATATTTCGTTTTCTGTTCTTTTCTTTAGATATTTTCTCATTCTTTATTCCTTGCATATCACTCTTGTATCGTCTTCAGTTTATCTCAATTGCTGATTCCAATTTTGTATTTTTCTTCTCCGAATTAATTGTTTTACACGTTCTTCCATCTTTCTCTATCTACTGTTCTCCAAATATGCCTTTCTTTCTTTGTAATTCGAACCCATATATGCCACCCAGAAATACATCCCACACAATGCTAAGGCGTTATTTGTAATGCTGAGTTCATGTAGCTAATGCCTTACCATTATTCAGGATATATATATATGCTAGGTATTTCTAATAAAACTTCTATAAATTTTTACCTCCTAATTATTTGTTATTTTATTCTTTCTGGCATTTTTTAAAAATTATCTTGATATTTAACTTTTTATATACACTGTATTTTTCTTCTTCTTCCGTCTGTTTTATTCTTGTTTTTTCTTCTTTTTTTATAATATTTGTTTCTTTTTTTATTAATCTCCATCTTTCTTTCGAGAATGTTTGCCTCTTCTCTTTCTTCGTTAATATTTGTCTTTGCTTTCTTCCTTTTTCTTCTCTCGTTCCATCAGTTTAGTAACCACACTCTATTATTCTTTCTGACTTTCTATACTTTCTTTGGTTCTTTCAAGAGTACTCCTTCTTCGTGTCTTATCTTCAGGAATTCATTCCTTATTTACGTAAACATTAATCACCCTTTTTATTTCTTTATAGTTCCTCCATTTCAGTTTTAATCTTCTTTTCTTATTTCTTACCATAACATTTTTTTTAAAAAAAGTGTACTTTTTTTATTTTTAATTTCATGTGAAATATAACAGCATTTTAATTATGAATTTATCTAAAACGAGATAACATCCGTAAATATTTTCAATCTCTTAAAACTTTATACACAGGGGAATACTTATTTTTAAAAAAAGGCAATTGTTTGCGAAACATGAAAAAATAAAAATGCAAAATGATAACGGTTGGGTAAAGTAGAAAGCGACTGGATGATTGAAAGCCGCAGAGAAACTTATGTAGCTACAGATATACGGTAAATTGTTCGCTAAATGGTAAATGCTTGGAAGAGTGTAGTGTCTATAGAGCAAAAGTATACGTAATAGAAAGTCAAGGGTATATAATTTCAACGGAAGGAACATTCTTAACCGACTATTAAAACCATCAATCATCCCTGAAATTAGTAAGGTATAAAAAAAAGCACAAGACTTGCTAGTTATATGGTCAATAAAGGAAAAAAAAAAGGAAAATCCAGTTATAAAATGGGATATGATGAGTAAAACCTGTGTATTTATTAACGGGAATAAAATGCGTAAATTATGCCAACAGCTGAAATTGGCGATAATACTGACCAAAATAAGCTGCAGAAGTATATGTCGGAGGTAATGACGGCGTGCTGGAAAATTGTTCTTAGCAATTTACGAATCCATGTAGGAATATTTAACTGATTCATATTTGCCCTCCCCATAGCCTTTTTTTCTTTTCTCCTCCCCTTTATCATCGGTATGCGTATATATATAAGAGTGTAGCAAAACCAGAAATAGTGCATTTGAACTCAGATGCTTTTCCAATTCTCAAAACATCCATATCCGCTCTGTTTTAACCGGAAGTCCTACGTGGCCGAACCGGTTAAGCATATCAGATATAATGAGAGTTCTCCATAGGGGATGCAGGTTCGAATCCTGCCCGAGGACGCATGTTTTCTGACAAGCTTACTGGGTTATTCAGGCTGGTAATTCTAATTAAAGATTAATGTTTAATTAAATAAAAAGAGGATTTACTCGAATATGAGTAGCCATCTAAAATAACTTTTAAGCAAAGAAAAATGAATCTATGAATTTATATAATGGACTCTCGATATATGAGGATCTGACAGCTTACTTGATTCAGTTATGACATTTTGTGCGATAATCTTAAGTGGCACTTAACCCCGCTATAGATTTACAAAGGAGGCCACATGAGGAGCAAGAGTGAGGATTGTGAGATGAGATCACTGTTAGATTAACTGACCTTTTAGATCCTGCTCACGATTCTTGAAGATGATTCAGACAAGCAGATTGAAAACTGCTGAGTGCACTAAAACACGTTGATCTCAATTCTACGCGCTCCAAGGCTAAGCGCTGAAAGGGTTATGAGGTATATTGACAGTTGATAATTTGTTTTTCAGCTTGTCTTTGTATCTTAGCCATGGGCATCCTACATTGTTGTAGCCATTATTTAACTGGCTTTACATTGGGATCTTGGGTATCCTGTCATCAGATATTCTCAAGACATGACCAGTCCACCGTAACTGAGACTGTATGAGAAAAGTCTCGATTCCTCCAATATTACACCTATTAAAGAGGTCTATATTAGATGTCCTATCTTGAAGTTTAACTCCACACATTACACGCAGACAGCTTTTTATGGAAACATCCAGTTTATGAAAATGGACCCACGACTGAATGAATCTATCTATCTATCTATCTATCTATCTATCTATCTATATATATATATATATATATATATATATATATATATATATATATATATATATTCATTCAGTCGTGGATTCACACACACACACACACACACATATATATATATATATATATATATATATATATATATATGTATAAATTTGTGTGTGTGTGTGTGCAGGACGCTATTATTGTACTTTACGTATAAAATCCTTTTTGTGTTATATATTGTGTTATTTACCAACATGTGATTTCAATGTTTCCTGCCTTCATTTTGTTATTTAGGTCTATATTCTGTTACCGTTCAGCAGATTTTTTAGAATGTAAAATATTTGGGATCTTTACCACAAATAATGTCTTCATAAAATTATAAAATATGATTTAGCAAAATGGCGTTTTTGATATGGATTTTGCAAATAGCCGATAAAGAAACATGATATCCACCGGAATAATAGAATTTTGACCGCTTTCAAAGTGGGATTAATGAATAGAATTCCTTAATATAGTGACAAAATGGAAAATCGATATAACGCATTTCGCGTTTTAAAAGGATTTCAGCAAAGTAAAATAATGGTCTTGTTGATAATATTATATATAAGTAAGGGAAGGTGATGGAATTAGATTGTTGGAATTTTATATAAATAAGTAGATTACGATTATGCTCCAAGATGAAAATTTACAAATTTTGATGTACGACGCATCAAGATGGCAAACACTGTATCCATTGCATTTTGTTTCCCCGAATTTTAATTATTTTTGCTTTCATCGTTGTTTGCCTCTGCGAAAACAGAAGACATGTTAAAAACGTGAAATACTGAAAAGGCATGAACGCGCATGTACCGTTAATTACTCAGAAATCATTAACGCTTGAATAAATTACTTTTAATTAAAATATCTTTTTTGAGTAAAAATTTTGGTCAGCTTTATAGGATTCCCGGTTAATGCATTGAATCTTTTGCAAAACAACTCTTTTGTATTCGTATATATATATATATATATATATATATATATATATATATATATATATATATATTGGTACCTTAAAGTGGTCTGTTTTTCTTTAATAAATATATATATATATATATATATATATATATATATGTGTGTGTGTGTGTGTGTGTGTGTGTACACGTATATATATATATACATTTATATGTATACATACATATATATATATATATATATATATACACACACATACATGCACACACACATATATATATATATATCTTTATATATATACATATATATACACACAAACGTATATATACACATTTATATATATATATATATGCATATATATATATATATATACACACATATATTATAATACACACATACATACATATACACACACACACACACATATATATATATATATATATATATATATATATATATATATATATATATATATATATATATATATATATATATATATATATAAAGTCATCCACAGACAGACTGTTTCGCTGTTTCACAGCTCTTCAGTGTGGCTAGACATACGGGTGCTAGGATCGAAACCCGACTGAATTCGCTTTTGCCGAATCTCTCGTCGGGTGGTTTCCTTTTTTTTAAATGCATAAACAAAATAATTTTCAATCAGAGTTCAGAAGTAGTTATTGTATCTTTCATGGTCAACATGTTTTAGCTTGAACATCCTTGTATTATAAACTGTTTTATGATAATTAATATTTCGTACAATAAGTATTTGTCTGCTTTACTTGTCAGCTGAACATCCATTTTTTAAAATTTAATTTAATGGCAAATTGTCAGTTGCTGACGACTGAACTTGATTTAAAATTTTTCCATCATCAAATATTTCATAGTGGTAATTTCAGAACGATATTTCACACGGATACTACTAATGAAATTTACAATATTAAATCATTAGTCATTTCAAGTCCAATTAGAAAATTAAAAAAGTAAAATATAGCATACTTCCCACAAAATCTCTTTATTCAATTACATAGCATGCATTGTTTTTATCAACTCTTTCCCATCGTTTCTATAAGTTTGTAGGTGATTGTTTCGTAGTAATTTCATGTTTTTGTTGGAAGAATGTTGGGAGATTTTTTCCGACTGAATATTGTATGTCGTTTAAATTATTCTGTCGAGACAGGAACAAAGGGACATCCAAAAGAACCAAGTCAGAAGAATATTGCGGGTGCTTGAGGGTTCCAACTCTTTAAGATTCTGCAACTACTTTTTTTGCAGTATGCATTGTCGTTAAAAATATGACACCTTTTCGATTTGACAAAATCGGCCGTTTGTCTTCAATAGACCCATTGATATTGGTCATGTTGTCACAGTACTTCTTTGCAGTTATTATTACAGCCTGTAAGAAGACCAAAAAGTTATTTATCCCTGTGCAATCCCAAGGAATGGACATTAATACGCCCAATGAATTCAAGCCTGTTTTAGCAACGGTTTCTGCATATTCGAATGTTTCTTTCTACCTGTGATCCATCTTTCAGCGCCTGTCATCATTCTCTCCAAGAACGGATCATTTCCGTGTCGTAACTGTAACCATGTCGCCAGAGGAATACGATCGAGCTAGTTCCGTTCCGTCAGAGAATGTAGCATCCACGTGTTGAGTTTAGAAACGAACCCAATTCTGTCAGCATTTGAGATATCGATTTTAAAACTCTAAGTAATCTCTTCCGTCGATACCTTCGATGTATTGTCCACGACGGTTAAGTAGAGTGTCTTCTTCGTCGTCTGAAGTTCGTCTTGAGAGTGTTTGATGTTTTAGGCTATAATCACCCTGTCGACATTAGGTGACTATATGAAAAGCTGGAGCCCGATCCCAATAAAACTTTGGAATATCTTGTCGCAGTTCCGACGCTTACTCCTGTCGGAGATTCACAGAAATTAATATGGGGAAAGTGCAACTTTTCATCCACCATATTTCAGGACCTCAGTTATGAGCAAAACGTCAAAATTCATCAAAGTGTGATTAGCTCTCAGTCAAGAACACACCCGAAATCGACATCAAAACAAAAACCAGTGTCAAGTTTCGGTGATTTTACATTAAAAAATGAAAATCGAATGCAAACCTTTATTTACAAAGACCTTATACGAAATAATTCCTTCTTCATATTCAAGCTCATTTTAACGTATTCCCTTGAAATATTTTATCATCTGGAGCAGCGGTGATGACCTTTCCCTATTAACAACAATGATCTCAGTTGTGTGCCAGCGTGATACACACTTAGGCGATCATGTGTCTTTCGATACATGACTTACGAGGTATATTTTTCCCGCAGTTGTTTGTCAGTTCTTTATACATTCGACCAGTTGCCATCAAAGTCTATACAACCCCGCCTATCCTGCTATTTACTCATAGTTGGGTGGAGAAGAATAAGACTCATATCTTTCCCAAGGGTATTAGCACGTAAGTGAATGTAATGGTTTCGACTGGAATTCGAACTCGGCTCACCGTTCCTCAAGCTGAGCGGTTAACCCTTACTCTACCCTGCTCCAACTATGACCCACGTATTTTATTTAAATAAGGGATAATAAATCCAGATCAATTTTAACATGCTTCTACGAGCCGTAATTTCTTACGATATGGGATATCATCGTTCCCCAATCCTCTTATCATTTGTACACCTTAATAGCTTTTGTCCGTTTACGAAGCCTCCGAAATAATTTATTCATTAAGCTCGTCATGCAAATCACCCTCTGACTTCACCTATCCTTCATACTCTTGATACGCCCTGTGGGTATCAAATTCTTCAAACCCTCATTCTTTTTATGTGTCCAAGATATGTTAGCTGTCACTTTCTGATTCGGAGTATTAATGTCCTTTTGTTATTTGTATTTACATAAAAATACTTATTTGTTGAAACTATTTTCGCAAATTCACATATTTCGTCACAATTAGCATGACAGCCTGACACACAGTCGGATCCTGTAATTTTTAATAATGACTGGGGGAAATATATATTTTCTTTAAACATTATATAGCAGAATTCTAAAATTGGACGGTCGATATCCAGAATATAAGAAGTATTGAATTCAATTAAAGTAGTTCATGAAATAATTTTTAGGAACTTTTCGACGATTGCTGATTATATTTTACAGTTTGTTTTATAAGTGATAATTTCTGATTTAATAGAATTCGTCTTAAATTTAATTCAGCAGAGAATAATATTTCGACTTAATTTAATTTCTTGATTTTTTAGAGCTTTAGAAAAAAAATCTCTGTATAATAAGTCAATAAAACGTGTCCATAGTCTAATAGCAATTTTCCAAGCGTAGCTTAGATGTGGCAGAAGGCCGAAAGTATGTGACACCCAGTGAGGATCAAAGTTAATACTCAGTAGGAATTGTTCTAGTGAGACAAGCTTGCTAAACATTACACCGTCGTGAGGTGCCCACGTGTCCATGACCAAATATATAAATACAAAGAATTTTACAATTTAATTTTTCATAATGATATGGATCTCAGATGGACACTCCATAGAGACACAATCACAAATAACACCGACGCGCGCACGCAAGCAACACACACACACACACACGCATATATATATATATATATATATATATATATATATATATATATATATATATATATATATATATTGAGAAACATTGAAATCAACACCCCAAACCTAACAGTCACATTTATGCTAAACACAATCGTCAGAGGCTGGGTGTTGACTTCAATTTACACTTTTATATTTACATACGCTCTTTATCGAACATTCGAGCAATCGATATATATTGCCATTGTTTATGTTAAGATAAGTTTCGTGAGCAGATATGATCTCTGTATCTAAATGGTATAGCACGTCAGAACAAATGATTGTTTGCATATGGGAATTCGTGTTCGATTTCTCTCGCAGAATGCATTTTTTCAACAATCTTCAAACCTGGCAAATGTAATTAATACTGTTTACTTAAAGAAACTGAGCATTTACATAAATAATTTGTATGTATAAACAAAACTAAATTAAATAATTTTCGGACTTAGTTATATTTTATATATATATATATATATATATATATATATACACCTAGTGACCCAGACAAACCTACCTAGGTTTCACTAAAAACAGATCGTCAGGGAAAGCTTGGCTAACGAGGCAAAAAAACACATTTTTCACGTGGTATGATTTTAGCTATCACCTATAAATATGTGTTTTTTTTTGCATCGTTGACGCTTTCCCTGACGATCCGTTTAGGTGAAACCCAGGTAGGTTTGTCTGGCTCACTAGGTGTATCTAGGTCTGCTCTACGATTGTATTGAGCTCTTTTGTTAGTTAAGTTGTTACTCGTATCGGGGTTTTTTCTTTGGGCTTCAGACCTGCATCTGTGCGATTTTTTGTCGGCAGAAGTTCATGTTTGTAGCTTTTTCTTTTTTTAAAACCTTTTTTTCCCTCGAAATTGATTTGATTAACAAATCAAAAATTCGAGGGTTTTTCGAAACGACTCTAGTTATCTATCTATCTATCTATCTATCTATATATATATATATATATATATATATATATATATATATAGAATGTATGGTGTGAATATTGCTGCCACATATAATCTGGTAATCTAGTATCTGCAACGTTATCTATCCTGACCTGTCATCTCAGCTGCAGTTTCCTACAAACACATGCTTTCACGGAAATGGTGCTGGTGATCTTTATCGTTCGCATTTCGATTTCATGAATGTAAGTGTAGTAATATAATGGCGGCTATTTCTGATAATTTTACTGTTGTGATTGGTAGATTTAACAATAGGTTGCACTTTTTCACTTGTGGGACCTCTCTCCAAGCTTCTTATCTTCATGCCAACTCTTAGTAAATCATTCTATTCTGGTGGCATTATTGCCTTGATTGCGGTGAAATTAAAAAAAATGTATAGATATGATTCTATATAGTTTAATATTTGCTAAATTTATGGTGGGCAAGTATTCTGGCTAGAGCGTGTATAATATGTGGGTACTCACGGAGATACACAGACGCCCATATATATATATATATATATATATATATATATATATATATATATATATATATATATATATGTGTAAGCAAATATATGGATATAAAACAGTATGAAAGAAAATACAGAAAAACAAAATTCTGAATATGCATTATTAATGTTAAAATAAAGTCGACGTCGGACGTTTCGGTCTATTTAAGACCATCTTCATGGACATTTTCATTTAAACATAATTAACATTGTAACAGAACGCTGATCTGTATAAAATTTCAGTTATCTGTTTGAATTAGTTGGGCTCTATGTCCATCGTCTTTTGTGTTAAATTGTTATAAGTTATAATGTTAATTATGTTTAAAAGAAAATGTCCATGAAGATGGTCTTAAATAGACCGAAACGTCCGACGTCGACTTTATTTTTAACATTAATAATGCATATTCAGAATTTTGTTTTTCTGTTTTTTTTCATATATATATATATTATATATATATATATATATATATATATATATATAACAGTTATATTTACAAAATTCAATAAAATTGACATTGGCTTCAACCATGGCCTCCAGACGACTTCGGCAACTCCTGCATCTGTTCTGGATGTATGTCTTCTTTAAGTTGGTCAATTCTGCCATAATTCTTGACTTCAGTTCATCTTTGATGTTACAAGTAGTTATGTTTCTCTCTAACAAAACTACGCTTCAACATAACAATCAAGGATTTGCAGTCTGGGGAGATAGATAGCCAAATGTAAATGGTATTGTGGTCGCAGAAATTGCCTGCCAGTCATGACTAGGAGTTTTTTCTTGTCATAACTGTTTGTGGATTCCGTGAATGGAATCCTGCACAAAATAAACAACGCCAGTAACTGAGATAGAAATATACGTGTATTAAACGTAAGAATACAGACTTGAAGTGAAGATTAGTAGTCCAGGAATCCCGGTTAGTAGAAAGTATATGTACAAGTCTCTGTAAGTAAAGCCGTAATATATATATATATATATATATATATATATATATATATATATATGGACTCTTGTATAACTCTGAGAACACCCTGTGTCTGTTTCCGTATCTCTCAACCTATCTCAACGTATCTCCACTTATCTCAACGTATCTCTACGTATCTCAATATTCAACATTCCACCAACGAGGAATATATGTGGCACAAGGCCGAGTTTAAAGTGGGTTTCTCCGATCCCGTAGGCTCAGCCAAAAAATATCCCCTTTGAACCCGCATAAGCGGGTTCAGGAACTGTCTACCTCCCCAGGCGAAACTTTTCCCTTCGGCAAAGCCTCGTCCGGTTTCCTCTCTGCCAAAGCAGTGAGTTCGGCAGACGTCGCAGACAGTCAGGAACTGTATCTCAACGTATCTCGGTATATAATATCCCACCCACGAGGAATATACGTGGCACATGGCCGAGTTTAAAGTGGGTTTCTCCGAGCCCGTAGACTCGGCCAAAAATATACCCTTTGAACCCGCCTAGACGGGTTCAGGGCCTTTCTACCTCCCCGGACGAAAAGATGCCCTTCGGCAAAGCTTCGTCTGTGTTCCACTCTGGCAAAGCAGAGAGTTCGACAGATGTCGAGACTGTATCTCGACGTAACTCTACAGCAGGTATCCTCTCTGTCAGTATAAGTGTACTTTGGACGAGTCCATCTTATGAAAAAAAGGGAGAGCCCCACAACACCCACCTCCTTAGCTTCTGTTTGTTTTGGAGGGGGGAGTTAATGTTTTTTCGCTTATGGTCTATTATTAGTGATTCCGTGAATTTTCTTTTTCGGTTTGTCCTTCTGATCTCCGTGGCTCCTTGTAATTTTTGAATTTCGAAGGCTCCAAAAACCGCCTTCATCGCGTTTTTTTTTTCGGAAGGTGGCGAGTGTGCTTCCTCTACCCATCTTTTGTGTATCTGATTTATGTGTCTCCTGTGAGTGAATTTTTCACTTTGGATCGTGTATAGAACATTCCTCAGTCTGCTTATTATCGTACCTGGTTCCCAGTATGCCATATTATTCTTGAACTTTCTGAAATAGACCCGTTCGCCTGGTTTGAAGGATCTCTTAGGCATTATCGGTGTATGACGGTTTTTATTTTTGCTGGGTAATAGTTAATCAAAAACAGACCGTATTTTGCGGGAAAACATCACTTCAGCTGGCGAAAGGCCAGATGATGTGTTTCCGTTCGGGGTGATTCTGTAGAGTTGTAGGAACTGCTGTATGGCTCTTTTTGTTGGTACGTCCTCTGCTTTTTTCAAGGCTCTGTTAAGTTTGTCCACAAAACTTTCAGCTTGCCCGTTAGATCGTGGATGGTATGGTGTTATTTTAATATGTTTGACTTGATAAGTCGTACAGAATTCTTGAAAGTCGCTCGAGGTGAAATAGGTACCATTATCCGTTACAAGGCAATGTACAACGCCGAATCTTGCGAATAACTCGTGTGGGCAATTTATAGTGTTTTCTGTCGTAGGGTCTTTGTATCTGAAAACGTCTGGCCACTTGCTAAAGCTATATACCGTTATCAAATAGTAATATCCATGTATGGATCCTGCATAGTCTAGACCAAGGTCTGTCCATCTTAGGCCATGTTTTTTGTATAATAGGTGGTGCCTTTGCTGCTGCAGCATAGCCTATACATTTTTCTACCATTTGAGTAATGTCGTTATCTATATTAGGCCAATACACGAATTTTCTCATTAACGCTTTCATACGATTTTTCCCTGGGTGTCCTTGATAAAAGTCATTCAGAATTCGTCTTTGTAAAGATTAGGTATGACCACTCTTTCATTATAAAGTAATACGTGATTACAAATTGAAAAACACTCCGCTTGATTTCTTTCTTTTTCTTCTATTTTTCTCTTTGTACTTTGTATGAATTGATCCATTTCAGCTTCTCCTTTGATTTCTAACAAGGTCACTGGTAATTCTCTTACTGTATTGTTTAGAACTTTACTAATTCCGTCTTCGCCTCGACAAACCGCTATTACCGAGTCTTCCAGAGGTTCGCATTTCGCAGGTACCAATCTAGATAATCCATCCACATGACCAATTTTCTTCGTCGGTAGGAAATCTAGTTTGAAATTATAATTCAATAATATAGTTCCCCATCTCAGAAGCCTGTTGGCTGTGTAAATTTGTAGTCCTTTTTTCGATCCGAATATAGTGAGAAGAGGTTTATGGTCAGTTTGAAGATTAAACTGACTTCCATATATGTATCTGTGGAAGCGAGTTATGGCGAATATTATGCCTAACGCTTCTTTTTCAATTTGCGAATAATTCCTCTCTGCTGGTAACAACGATCTAGATGCGTGAGCTGTAGGTTTCCTTGTGCCATCCTGCATCTTGTGTAATATACAAGCTCCCACTCCGTGTGAGCTTGTGTCACAAGCAATGATAATTTCCAGTTTGGGATCAAAATGCGTCAGTGCTAGATCAGACGTTAATTTCTTTATGATATCCTTAAAAACTTTCTGACAATCTTCCGTCCAGTTCCGTTTGTTATCTTTTTTTCAATAATTCATTGAGGGGAGCCCTCAATTTGTGCATGTCTTTCAATGAATTTAGCGTAATAGTTCGCTAGACCAAGGAAGCTTTGCAACTCAGCGAAATGTTTCGACTCAGGCATATTTTTATTGCAGATGCCCTATCTGGATCTGGTTTTCTGTCAATTTCATTGATTATATGGCCTAGAAACTTGATTTCTTTTAGAAAAAAATCGCATTTTTTCTCCTTCACTTTAAAACCCAAATCCTGAAATCTTTTAATATGGGTTGCGTGTACTACATTATCGCTTTTAATTAAAATGTCGCCTAAGTAATCAGTAGCAAAGTTATGTCCCATGAGCATGGTATCCACAGTCTGTTGATACTTTTATCCCAAATGGCAATCTGTTAAATTTGTATCGTCCTTTGTGAGTATACATAAAAGTTTTGTATTTTCTTCTTCTACTGGAATCTGAAGATAAGTTTCGCTTAAATGAATCTTAGAAAATATCTTACCACCATTAAGTTTGATAAATATTTCCTCTGGGCTTGGCAATGGGTAGTGATAATCCTTGATAGCCTTATTTAACCGAATTGAGAAATCTGTGCAAACATGTGTTTCTCCGGATTTTTTCTTTACATATACCACTGGTGCCGCCCATTCAATGAATTCGATTTTTGAAAGGATTTCAATTTGTACCAATCTATCTAACTCCTTGTCAATTTTTTCTATGTTTGCGAAAGGCACGTTTCACTTTTTCTTGAATACTGGCTGAACATTTTCCTTTAAATAAATTTTAGCTGTAAACTTATTACATAGTCTCAAACCGCTCGAGAATACTTCGGGAAATTGCCTGTGTAGTTCTTCTTTTAAAGTTGTAGCGTCTGACGGCCCCCACTATATTTTCTTACAAAATGAGCTAATGGGTAAATCCCATACGTCAAATGTTTGCATCCAGTCCGTGCCCACCAAATTTTCTGTGTCTTTCATTACAAATATCTTCAATTTCTTCGTTTTACCATGGAATTTTACGTTTAGAATCACTTCTCCTTCAGAATTGATACTCCTCCCTGTAACAAACTTGGCGATTTTCTGTGTATACATCATGGTCGGTCTATTTAGCTTCCTCCATGTCTGTAAAGTAATTATAGTTAGATCCGATCCTGAGTCTGGCTGTGTTTTTACCTTCTTATTTAAGATCTCGAGTTCCACGTATTTTCTTGTGTTTAGTTTGTCTTCGTATTCCATTCTAGTAGTTCTTACCCTATTAGTGTGTTTTTTTTGTTTCTGCATTGAGAGTCCTTATATCCAATTTTTCCACAAGCTAAACAGTTCTTGTATTTAAATCAACAGTCTTTATTCCAGTTGAATCCACCACATCTGTAACATGCAGATGGGGGGAGGGGCTTATATTTGCTTTGATCTCTGTCATTAATCGCCTTATACTTTGTAATTTTTTCTTTATCATAAAATTTTTGTTTTTCTTTCGGGGCGGGGAAGTGAAAAACGTAATATTTTGTTCAACTCACATATGTGTGCTACTTCTGATTCCTCGATATCCTTACAGACTTTTTTTATACTCAAGCATTCTGACAATTTTGTAGCGTTAATCCAGGCTCGTTTTGAAGCTTCGTGAGCATTCTTTTTCGCATTTCACAGTTCTTGGCTGAGACTAATCCCTGTACGGAAATAAGACACTTAAAATTGTCCGGAGTCAATTCTGCCAATTTAAAGTCATCGCAATGTTTGCGGCGAACTTGGAGTAGTCCTCATTTTCGATTTTTACGAGGTTGAGAAATTTCCACCTTTTGTGAAAAATGAAATCTTTAGACTGAAGAGCTCCCTAAGGCATGTAACTGCCTCGTCAAACGTCAAATCGTTTGTCTTTTTCGGTAGAATATAGTCCACACATTTTGTGTACGCCTCTGTTCCCAATTTCCTGAGTAATAAACGTAGCTTCTTAGCATCCGTCCAATTTTGGTAATCAATGTTGAAAATGTCTTCATGACGTCTGTAATAGTCCCCGAAATTTTTAACATATTCTAGAGAGTATTTAAATGTTTCTATTGTGTTCCAAACTGCGTCTTGAGAAAAAGTCACCTCTTTTTTTATGTTCTTCTGTTATGCGTTAACCGTTACTTTTAATATTAATTCCTGGAGTTGCATTTGTCTTTATTTATTAGCTGTCTTTCCTCACGTCTTATAAACTCAAGCATTGCTTTTTGAAAATCTTCCATTTTTAGGAAGTGACGAAATTTTCCTTCTATCACTTGTGTACATTCTTTTTTGTTTGTCGTTAATTTGTTGTTCCTTCGAGTCTTGTTGCTAAGTTGTTGTAAAGCCGTAATCATCTCTCTGTCTGGACTCTTGTATAACTCTCTGAGAACACCCTGTGTCTGTCTCCGTATCTCTCAACATGTCTCAACGTATCTCAACGTATCTCAACGTATCTCCACAGCAGGTATTCTCTCTGTCAGCATAAGTATACTTTGGACGTGTCCATCTTATGTATAACGGGGAGAGCACCACAACAATAACGATTTAAATTAATTATTTATAATTGATATCGATCAAAGTCTTAATTTCGAAAAATGGAAAATTAAAAGAAAATTATTCTAAACTTAAAAAAAAGAATTTACTTAAACACTATTTATCAAGGCTGATTACACCCTTTTTGCATAAACTATGTTGCAATTAGCAATAGAAATAATTGGTGCTTATTAAAATAAATTACAAAGTTATTGTCTTATGGAATAAACTTAGCTCTCACGATGTTAATCACATGTCAACATGATGTATATATAATGTATTTTAAACGTAGACTTATAGTTACAAAAGTAAAATTATATATGAACGATTAATAAAATGGTCTAGTACGATCTACAATATATAATTATATATGTGTATATAGTTATTTAAAAATCCTATTAATGACGGGTGCTATGCATATTAATGGGGGCTACATATTATATTAATATCCATAAGGCTTTTATTAAAATCTATTTAAAATCTATTTTAATGGGGCCCAGTGTACTTGTGCAGGTGTTTAATTTTAGTTTTACATGTAGCGATTAATTCACTCCTTTTTTTCAGTAACTTAGGTTAATCTGTTTTAAGATAATAATTTGTTCTAAAATTAATAGGTTACATCAGTCTCCCTTTCTAAAGTATGGTTTATCTTTCACAATTATCTTTCAGTTAATGTATGGTGCTTTATAATTGCTTTTTAATTGCAAAAATATTTTGAATGTGTTGTGCAATTTTAGAATTTAATATTGTTCAGCGTTATTTTATGATGATAAAAACACAATTTCAAATTCTTCTCGGTGGAACCAAAGTAGTATTTAACATCATCGTCCGAATTGATCCTAGTTCTGTAGATTATGCCTTCAGTCATGCATTTGCCACTTAATGGACAGGTTACGATTTTATGGTAGTTGCATTGACTTTTAGTAGAACTATTTTAAATATTTTGTTTGTGTGTTTGCTTACTATATTATTGTTATGTTGCGATATATAATTATATTGTTGAACCATATGATGTTACATTTGCGTTGTTTTAGCTTACTTTTATCTATATTGTAGCTTCTTTCTACATACTCTAATTTCACTTTGTGGTTGCTTTTTTCTAGGCATTTAGTATATTCAGTTTTATTATAGTCAAATACTTCTTTGTTACTGGAGTTCGTCGATAACATAAATTGTACTGTGTAATTTGACAAGTATCCTTTTATGGTGATTGGATTTTCTGCCAACCTACCTGTGGTTGTATGAACCCTTGGTGTGCGGTCTATACAGACCCTTACTCAGGTCTAATGTAACGTCTAGGAAATTGATCATTTTAGCTTTAGTATTGGCGGTAATATTCAGTTTATTGTCCTTGCGATTTTAAAAAAAAAGTTCCTTTCTCATCCGGTTCGCTTGTCTTGGTGTCAATTTACGAAGGAGAATTATCTCACGTTCTCTTTATATAACCGTTCTTTTTTATGTCAGAGATAAATGTGTGTCTCCATAGTATCAGTATCCCTACAAGTTCGAATGCTTCTGTCGAATCATGTGCTTACATGGATACTCAAATGTCTGGGTCATTACTGTTAATCCATAGGCATCCATCATGGAATAGTATCGGCTTCTGTGCCGGTTTTATTATTTTTACTTCTTTGTAAGCAATATAGCAGTTGATCTTCTGTGATGGATTGGTAGAAAATCGTAGATATCGAACTGCGATAACGTGCATTCCTCTTTCTCTTTTTATATTATTGAACCATTTAATAGCTTCGGATGTATTTCGCCTCTGGTTGATACTTAAAGCCTTTTTCGTGAACATGAATGCACCTTTCATGATGGTTTTGCGGATAATACCGATGTAAATTTTGGTTGGTTTGAGCAGTTTGCATTTGGGTTTATATATAAAATTCTCTTCGCTGTCTTTAATCATGGTGAATGCATGTTGTTTTTGCAATTTTAGTATTATGTCCTCTATTTTCAGTTGGCATCACAGTTGATAGTTTTTCCAGTTTTCAACTACTATCTTAGAAAATTTATTGATAGCTTTGTAGTATAATTCCACGTTGATGTAAAAGGGGTACCTTTTTTATCCGTTTTCATAATTATATTATCAGATTTCTTGATATTATCAATGTCTTTTGCATTTTGTGTTGTAGATCGTTAGTGTGGTTAATAAATTTAATAATATTTATTATTGAGAATAATTCTTTTCCTAATTCCGAGAGTAGATTGTTGCATGTTGTTGTTTTTTTACTTTAAACCATAAGTTTCTTTTTCATAGTCTTGGAAGTTTTCTTGTATTGGTTTAGAGAAGAATAGCTACCATCTCATCTTTTTGGAAGTCGCTCGATCGTGTTTCACATTTCGAATTGTATATTACCGTGAATTAATATCGATTTTAGTGGAATAATCCTGCTTAATTATTCCCATAACATGGATATTAGATATAATTTTTAACACTTGTTGACTTCTATGTTCACTTTTATATTTACACACGCTCTATCTCTGATATTGAGCACTTCATCCCATAAATATAGCACATCTTAAGACAATATTTCTTCATATATATATATATATATATATGTGTGTGTGTGTGTGTGTAAAGGCGACAAATTCTTGGGTCTATAATCTAAGTAGATCCTACTAATATAAAATATTCCAACTGATCCACAAAAAGAGCTTAATATATTTATTATTAAAGATTAAATAATTAATAAACAACAAAATCAAAAATCATCTCATACGAGAAATAGTTTATTTCCGCAGACGAAGATAGTGGTCGATATTTTCAACCCCAGTGTGAACTGAGTTCGCTTCAGAAATAGAAATTTAACTGTGAAAGCTAAAAAAAAAAAAAAGAGAAAAAAGACAGTCGAAAAACTAATACAGAATTTATCCATTTCAATGTTTCACTCAGACGAAAGGCACGAGGCAGGACTCAGGGGAGGGTGGAAGGTATTTGTTTTAACGAGAAGAAATTTTATAAAATTAATCCCGAATATTAAAATTATGATATAAATTTGGGGTTATATGATGAACGAAATATTAATTTAAAATTAAAAGAGGAATAAATATGGGTTTCAAAATAACTTTAAAATATATAGATATAAGGGTGTAAAGGATTAATGGAAAGAGAGTTGGGCGATCTTAGAGTAGAGAAAAGTTTATAAATTATAAATAATATAGATTAAGAGGTTATAGAAGGGGAAATATAAAAAATACTATACATTCGACATTTGAAGAGTTAGTGGAAAAATATGGAATTGTAGTAGCAAATTAAATTAAAACAATATTATGGAAATTTGAATTTGTTTTTACGTCCACATTTTAACATTAATTCATTCCCCTGATTTAATAGTTGGCTTTGATTATTGTATTTTATTATTTTACTTTTTCTAGTAAACGTAAGTCGCACCTATTTCTAAGAATATTGAAATATATATATATATATATATATATATATATATGTGTGTGTGTGTGTGTGTGTGTGTGTGTGTGTGTGTGTTGTGTGCGCGTGCGTGTGAGTGTGTGTGAGTGGACGTCCATCCATGTGGGTATATATGTATGTTCGTGGATAATTATATATATATATATATATATATATATATATATATATTATGCTAATTATCCACGAAATATATATATATATGTGTGTGTGTGTGTGTGTGCGTGCGTGTGTGTGTATGTGTGTGTTTATATATATATATATATATATATATATGCGACAGAGAGAGAGATGGAGAGAGAGATGGAAAGAGATAGAGAGAGACAGAGAGAGGGAAGAAAGAGAAGAGGAAAGAAAGTGATAGATAGAATGCTGGAGAGAATAGCAGATTTCGTAAATGCTATTCTACATATTGCCCTTAAAAACAAGTATAATGACAAAGGACACAATTTTCGCCTTGGAAAATAAACATTTGTGCCTTATGACATTGTTTTTCTTCTCGTCTCTGCAACATACGCTCCCAGGAGAATCTAATTATTTGGGGATCTCAGTGTAAGCAATGAAACACGCTTGCCTTTTTCTTTTATGTCATCTCTATTCCCTTTCATGCAGTGATGTCTTCTAATCTGATAGCCTTTTTAAGTGTGTACGTGTTTTTTGTTTTTTTTTTTTGTTTTTTTTTTTCAAAACTATTCACCGCTTCGAGTTTGGTGTTGTTGGAAACCTTAAAAGCAAGAAATGTAAGCTTCCTCATTTATCCAAGCCTCAAGATATGGATTCACCTGATAAAATAGAACGTGATTATAGCTGGTTGATTTATCTTCTAACCACGCCCGAAATGACAGCGTGTGCTGACAAAAAAATATTCATTTCTTCTTCTTTTCACGTCATCTGCGTTTCGCATTTCTTTTGTTTCTTTAAATACGGAACTAAAAAAAAGCGTTAAATCGAAAATAAGTTTATAATGAGCGGCAGAACGAGGGACAGTTTTTGGAATCCCTCCGGTTAAACAGTGTTACAGAAACTTTTTGAAATAAGAATAAACTTGAAAATAGCAATCCGATTGCTTGTGACATTGCAATGCGCTGTTGTTTACCAACATGTACGACATCTAGTCTGTTCATTTTAGAGCTTCTTCTCCAGAATATATTCGTCAAGTATTAGCCTGGAAATCTTAATTGAAATATTTCATCAAGATAATAATTCTCCTTTTAATCAATAAAATAATAATCTAATCTATATAGGAAGTTGTTGATCGCTTGGGCGTAAGAAACTTCAGCTCTTGATCCAAAGATTTAATATCAGTTTTAGCCTATTACCAATTAAGAAACTGTTTTACCTCTAAAAATATTGCCATGATATGAAACGATGACTGACAGGTGGAGCAAATCAGGCGAGTGGTATATAGAATCAAAACATGTTCCTTATGTTTCGGTTAATATATGATCTTGTATAGTGAATATAGTGTAGTATAGTGAATAGAATAGAGAAAATGTAAAGGCTAGAAATGGCGATCTGTATAGTAATAGAGGATAGAGTAGACATGACGATCGTTAGTCGTCACGATACTTTCTACTTATGCGTTTCATCTATGGTCACGTGATATACTTAATTCAATAATGGGATCGCCTGTGCTTGCTCACCGGCGATCTATGTTCAAACACAACTGTCAGCAGCGACACTTTATTCCTATTTAACAATAAGGTATTAAAGGTATGCAAGAGGAAAGACTAAACAACAACTTAAAAAATTCGGTATGTTTGGTTTTTAACAAGAAAGACAACCCAAGAAAAGCAAGCAAGCTACGATTTGTCGTTTTTGGTACCCACTCGCATCCAAGAATCGGGAACGTCATCCTATTTTCCTATTTGCTTTCTAAATGTTGACGGAGTCGAATCTGAATCAGAAAGAGTTTAACGACGCCTTTCGCGTGAATTTGATCTTGGTGAACGATTCTCCGCGAGGGATAAGCCCACACACTTGGCCATGAAGCGATTCCCTGCTGGGTGGAAGGAGATTGAGACAGGTGAGATTTGGAAAACTGGGTGCATCTAGCTGTCGGATGCTTGATCTGTCAAGATCCGCCTTAGTTACGCCAGACCGACTGGCGCTGCCCGTTTTAGCCGGTTGAGATCGCGTAGATATTTGCCTATTCGGTCGTTGGGGTCTTAGGGAATTGGTCGCGTTCAATCTAGTTATTCATCTTCGACCTTACGGCCTTGGGTGGCCATACAGAAATTGGTACGAATTAGAAACATCGAACGCAAGCTAGGAAAATAATTTAACATAGGAAAACATGTGAAACACGAGGGAAATAGTAACGCAAAAATCCAGATAAGCAGCGACATAGGGAAAATATATTCCAAAATATAAGTAAAATATTAAGTGACGAAGAAATTTTGTTAGAAGCAAAGAGTGCTAAAAAGTTATGTGATATCAGTTTACTTATACGTCAGTGATTTTGAAGAATTTTCTTATAGGTTCCCAGAACAATTCAGGCAACAGATGTTTTGTTCTAGTGAATTATAGTGAGAATAACAAGCATTGCACATGTTAGTAACCAGCATATTTTAAAGATTTAATGAATAAATGAAACAAAACCCTAAACTGGAATTGGATTCAGAAAGAAAACAGAGGAAATGTTAGTAGACATATTTAGAAAAGACAGACTGGTGAAGGTGGCACTCACAGGAGTAAAGAGAAATTACGTGCGTAAGATATATCGAGTCATCTACCTAACGAGATTGGGTAAAAAGATAGAAGAACAGAGAAAGAGAAAGAGAAAGAGAGAGAGAGAGAGAGAGAGAGAGAGAGAGTGTTGACATAAACATCGTTTAGATTTACTAAACGTTAGATGTTGTGGAAAGCCATCACCTTCTGACATCCTGAATAATCTAGCTATATAAGAAAGTGGCAGCTGTTGGATGAATTTATGCCAAATCATATTTGATTAATCCTAAGGTAACGCGCGTTTCCATTGTACTAATACGTAGTTGGAAGAATCTGAAATTCAAAGCATACTCGGAATCTTGCCAGATGGTACCATTATTTCTATCCGATTCAATTCTAAAGAGAGAATTGTAATATTCATATGCTTTACACTCGCTGAATATTTTGTAGCAACCACTATTTTCTAACCATGCGAAAAACTCAATGAGAACAAATAGTTTCAAAATATTTCTTTAATTATTTAATAAAAGAATACAATAACTGATTTTGTTTCTTGTTTTTTTTATTGCATTTGCTTCTCAATTAGTGAGATGAAAAGTGAAATTCACAAACTAAAGAAAAGGCTCCATAATCTGCGTGAAATGAAAGAGACATCTTTATCTGAAACCACTGAAAAAAAGCCAAGTGTCACAAAATCCCTTCAGAAAACTAATAAACTGAGTCCTTTTGTAAAAGAAGGAGTTGACAGAGTGCGTTTGCTGTGACATCACATTGTTTTCTGAGATTCTTTTTGGCGTGCCGTGTCCCCTCAGGACGTAGGCGATCTTGGCTCTTCACCATTTTCTCTCCTTTGTACCTCTTAATAAATGTTGTCTATGTGCTATTTCTGCTATTGGTGTCCCTTTATCGAAAATGTCACGCATTTTAGAATATGACTCCTCTTCTAACTGTGTGTAACATGTAGACGTAGGCGATCATGGCTCTCCAAAACTTGTTGAAGTAAACACTGCCATTTTGTCAAAACATCCACCCGCCTTTCTCCCATCCATTCATACAATATCATGTCGTTGGCAAATTGAATTCCCCTATCGCTCTGGGCCTCGATATGTCCTATGAAGTTTCTTTTTAACAAGCCGTCTTTCCTCATTATGCTTTTGAGATATTTCAGTTGAAGCTTTCTGATTTTTAGTATAAGTGTTACGATCGTTACCATTTTATTTAAGACTTGATTATTAGCGCTGTTCGTTGAATTTTCCAGAGCCTTCTGTATTTTTGTTCCGACAGTTTTCTTTCCATCTATTGTATTATGCTTAGTTTTTTCGAATTTTATCTTTTGCTAATCGAGGGAGTGTTCAGATTTCGGTGGTTCACTTTTCATCCTCTGTTAATACAATTTCCAGATATTTAAATTTCTATACTTGTTTGATCTTGATATTTCCAATTCCTAATTCGCCTCTCTCTTTTCCGGACAACCATGCTTTCTTTTCTGACAAATGATGGCTAGTCTTTTTTTCTTGTTATACTTTGAAACATTGTCAAATAATATTTACTTAATTTCTTCACATTTTTTTTTTATTTATATTCACTATTTTTTTATATTTGTAGCGAGCACTATTGAACGGAATAACTTCAAAACTCAAATTGTCAGACCTACTTTTAAGCCGGAGAAAATCTGATGAATTTTTGTTTTATTTAAAATTTAAAAGTGGTTATATGTACAGTTATTCAAAAGTACGGTTGGTATATGATAAGTTGGTTATAAAAGTTTAAATTTTTGATGAGTTATCTTCCATCTTACTTTTAGCCGCTTTTTATCGCAAAAATTAAAACCATTTTTTTTTTTTCAACTATGCTTATAAAGTAGCTACAACATATAGAAATAAGTCTTTGGTGAGCAGGAGTGCACCTGTCCTCAAGAATGGTGTGTGTTTGTTACTTTTCCTGAACCGATTAAATTGTTTTCCATTTTTACATGCGCTGTTCGTTCAAGACAAAGGATCTCATGGCTCTCTGCAAATTCCATTTTAATTTTATTATTTTTGAAAGCCAAGCCTTCTCGGGACATATGATTTTCTGTTTAATTTCTAAATGGTTTTGAATTCAGAGTTGTCTTTCTCCGAAAATCTCTACTAAACAAGGCTACACACAACAGTTGATCCATAGCTCCATGAAGATTATGTGAAAATGAATGCAACATACCCAACCCGAATTTGAACTAAGTTCGTATATTCTGCTTAAAATGGCGATAAACTTTACGCTGCCAAAATATTTCAGGTTACACTGGTTGTCATGTACGACAATTATTTTGGATCCTCTGTGTACAAACTTTGGTAAAATTGAAATTATATGACATAAATTTCATGAAACCTTCCTTCCCGAGACCAATGTGCTGATAATAATAGCCGACCTGCCGATGACATAGGTATTCATAAATAGAATAAGAACTGACTTGAATAGAAAATCAGCATGCTTTTTCAGTTGTTTCAAAAAATAGGATTCTAAATAAACGAAATACAAACTGTAATCCGGAACTGATAGCATATACACTGCATATCATCAGAAAAATATTCTTCACATGGCTTTAATAAATACTAAACCCTTCAAATACCTCTGTGTATCAAATCGATCAACTATAACAAGTTTATTAAAGCAGATAAGGAAATTGCATATATGTAGTGTGGTGTGTAAATTGTCTCCATTTTATATTTTAATTTGGCACGTGTACGTTTGTTGTATTTTTTTTTATTTTGCCCAAGACACAGTATAGTAGGCTCAGTTGGGCACCGTCTGTGAGAAAAGGATCCCAATGACACAATTAACACCACCAGAATGTTGTAAACCAGCATTATTTACTACTTGGCATTCACGCCGGTAGCTTCAATACGAACATTTCAGAGCGTTTGGCTCTCAATCTGGCGACAGTGGAGAGGATTTGGAAAGAATTTGATAACAACGCGACGTTATTCTTCCATTCCCCATCCAAGAGGACCTCAGACACCACACTAAGGCATGCATAAACTATCTTGAAGAGGTATTGATTCCTTGGATGAAGAGGGTGACTGCTGGAATCAACACAATGCCACACAAGTAGGAGAAACAGTCATGGATGTCAAACAATTTCTGCGATGATATCACCCCTTACACCTGGCCACCTCTCTCTCTAGACTGCAGCCACTTTTGATTATTATGAGTGGGGCACAATTAAGCGAGATCCCAACAAACCCCTTGAACACCAAAAATGAACTGAAGCTAAAGATTATTGCAGCTTTCACCAACTTAAACAAGTAGACCGTCTAGAAGAGATGCAGGAGATTCCGAAGTCGTCTGGAGACCGTGGACAAAGGCACTGGCGGTTTTATTAAATAAATTTATTCTTTACTATTTTAAGATATTTTTGTGTAATTTTGGTAAATATATCTTTTCAAATGAGAGGTCAGTGTTTTTTTTTCTATTTTGCGTAATTTAGACGGCACTTGATTCTTCGCACCTCGTAGAATTTATTGCGCTGAAGGTAAGTTCACCTAACTCCGTAAATCGTTAGAATGGCCAAAATTAACCTGAAAATTCGAAACGTGTTCTTACACAGCCTACTCGGATAGTGATTTTCAATGGATGTAATGCATGGCACCAAAACATTTCTGAAATGTCTAAAATACCTGCTTTATAAAACTGCTTTCTAAGATCAATGGTTAAAATTCACCTTCAGTGAGTGAAGACCGTGCTCCTTAGTGAACAGTACAATTCTTCAAACCTTGTAGACTGGCGCTACATAATCATAAATAAAGGACTGTACCAAATATTTAAAATACTTTCGACAACAAGAAACTATGTATTTGACATTACATGTAATGTGAACAGAAAATAATGAGATAATTACGATGTTGACGATTTAAATCATTCGGACAATTGTCCTCATCTTTGTCGCCATATTTATTACAGCATTTCGGCCGTTTTACGCTCCGGCCTTCTTCAGGTGTTTGGAATGTCGAACTGAACGCTTTATTTCGCTAACTGGGATGGACTGTCCAAGTTCCATAGTGGATAAAAGCGTTGGTTAAATCCAGTGTAAGTACCCATAAAGTGTGCGTTCAATACACGGATAAGGCAGTGGAGAACTTGGAGAGGGGAATTAACAGGAGATAACTGATAACTGACATCCATTAGACATGACACGTTGAACTAGAATAGTCTACCCCAGTGAGCGAAATAAAGTGTTAAGTTCGACATTCCAACCACCTGAAGGAGGCCGGAGCGTACCACAGCCGAGATTTTGTAATAAATATGGCAACAAAGATGAGGACAATAGTCCGAAGAATATAAATAGTGTATATAATACTTCATCTCAGAAACATAGACAAATAATTACGATGCTGATGTTTCGAATAAATGGTTGCCAAAGAAACGCCAATCCATACAGGAAAGAGTAATAACAGCAACTGGAGTTAAGAAAACTCTTTTCCTCTAAAACCTTTTTAAGAGAAAGGTTTTACAAGTTTCAGCCGACAGTAATATAACGTGCTCCAGCAATAAATGCTGAATGTTACATTACAAGGAAATAGCTAACAATGCCACTAGCAATTCGAAAACTTATGTCTCAATATCTCACTGATGTTTATATTACGTTGCGGTTGTGTTTTTTATCGATATTATCTTTAATAAATAGTACCATTTGTGAAAGACCTATGATGGATGACTAAAGACGTTTTTCTAGTAGATGAAAAGGCAATAGGACGTACCACTGAATAGTTAAATGTCAATTAAAATGTGAGAATTTCATTATTTTCTATTAGTTATTGACCGAATATGTGCGTAAAGACGATATTTTAGAGAAAATAGAAACGGAAAAGACCATTATACTTAACACGAGAAAAGACAGTGAAAAAGTATAAGGCGCTGACAGGACAGATTGAAAGCAAGTGGAAAAGAGGAAAATGCATATCCCAATAGCGTGGTTTAGTAAGTAGATCGTTGACTACTGTTTAGGAGAAATAACAATAGACAGAATTTATTAAGAAATTGTGATGGGTCAGATCGAATAATAATAATAATAATAATAATAATAATAATAATAATAATAATAATAATGATAATAATAACAGTAACAGTTACAGAGATAGGAAGAGTAACGATTTTATGTGACTTTACACTATGCACAGACCGAACAATCAAATCTAATAACCCTGATATCGCGATTAAGAGACCGCAAAGATAAAATATGCCTCCTTATTGACATAGCAGTTCCTTTATACTGCAATGTATCATTAAAGATCTTCAAAAAAAATCTATTAAATTACAATGTCCTTGAAATCAAAATCTCAGAAATGTTGCACATGTGTGCTTTAACAATTCCAGTTGTATTTGGAGCCCTCAGATTGATTGGAAAATATTCGAACTGACTCATTGAAGGAATTCTTGGTAGCCGATGCTGTAAAGAAATGCAAAACATTGTAGTCACTAGTACAGCCCACACCTTACGATTTTTTTAAAGGCTCATTAGTATGATGTCATTTCTGACCTTAGGTTTTGTCGTGATTCGGAAAGAAATGGGTACACAACAGAAATCAAAGTAAATAAAACAATAATAACAACTATAATACCGTATATGCTGGTGTATAAGATGACCAGGAACTTTTCAAGTTAAAATGTAGGTTTCGGGCTACATTCACTGTACAAGAAAGACCCTCACACAAATCGTATTTTTAAATGTATTGCATTGAAATCATTAAATATATTCGATTCATATATACTTTCTTTCTATCACTCTAATAAAAAAAAACATTGGGAAATATTATTAGCTAACTACCAGAATCTACCATACCTCATGAGTGCTTGCCGTGTTTTCGGTAGGCGATTACAGTAACCTGGGTGACTTTTCCCCAATAAGCAACCACTTGCCTCACTGTTCTTGAACGCTGTCTTTAAATTGCTTATTAAAACATGACTCTGCTATGCTAACAACTAGCCATAAACCAGAGGATTTAATGATGACATTTTATAAGTAAATTATAAGACTGGGGAGGAGATTTTTAAAGTTAAATGTGCTAATAATAATAATAATAATAATAATAATAATTATAATAACTGTAAGTTCACCTTTACGACAATATTTCATTTTTTATATAGAAAGCATGAAGGTTAACAGTAGTAACTGTATATATTATTTATAAAACCGATGCAGTCTGAAACGTTATCGTGTAAATATGCACAGCAAAAAGTATAATTTCTTTCGGCAAAGAGTGGTGTTTATAAAAACTTCCAGAGTTAAAAAAAATACGGAGGTAAATAATCTAAGTCAACATGGCGATGTTTATTTTTTTTATTTTATTTGCCTCTTTGCAAGAATGATATTTCTCTCTGTCCATACTATTTCGCCTCTGGTCAGAATCACACGCAAACAAGTCAAGTATACAACACTAAAGATTTTTTTTTGTTTTTTTTCTGGGAAGTTTTTCTTTCTGATGATAACGGACGAAAGAGAACCTGGGAACTTAGATCTAGTTGTTGTTTTTGCGACAAATGCATTTCAACAATGTCAAACATTCACAGATAAATTGCGTTGGTAGAGTGAAAAGCTAAATGAAACGAATGAAGCTAAAATGTTGCGTTTGATCCCACTAATATAATACTATCGTTACTAAAACTTAAGAGGAATAAAGATTAAATCACTCATCCATGTACGGGAGTTATATCTCTTGAGTATACAATTGTAAATCCCCTAATATTTATATATAGAATAATACTCGTAAAAATGAGAAACAACAGGGCGTAGGAATGAGAAACAACAGGGCGTAGAAACAAGAAAACGATTATTATTTTATTATCTGGTTGTTATGTTTATTGAACACGCGAGGGAAAGTAATACTAAGTAAAATTGTCAGTTTGGACTCAAATGTAGATTAGATATGGATCGAAATCCAACAAAATGCGAAAGAAAGAATAAGCCAAGTGTATACAGTCTTTCTCCTATGTTTTATTTATTTATAGATATGTGTAATAAGTTTCAAGATAAGTGAGTTGTAACATATACTAATTTTTCTTACCGCGATCTTTTGTTGAGTGCTAAATGATAAATGTTATTATTATGTCATGAACAGGGCACCTCGAGGTGGTGTAATGGTTAGCAAGCATGTCTCGCTAGAACAATTACCGTTGAGTAGTGAGTTCGATCCTCACTAGTTTCCCTCCAGTTTAGGCCTTGTGCCACATCTAAGCTACACTTGGAAAATCGCTATTATGTCCTGAAAAAAAAGAAGACCAAATTTTAGTTTGAGCACGTCATAACGGTCTGTCCGTGTGAAATGCTTGTCCGATAGTGAGAAAGTCACGGATTTGTGTGTATACTGTTGAAAATTTGGGTGGATTCTCATTGGTTTAGAATGAGTGAATTAATTATAATTGTTATGATTATTTTGTATAATTATGTTTTAACACTATAATTAATATTTATTTGTTTTTACATGCGTAAAACTTTTTTTTATTCAGCTCTAAATTTCGGTAATTATTACTGTCGAGTTAGCGTTTAGCTACTGGCGTTTCCTTCGAATGTTTATATCATCTGAGGCAGGATGTGAGATACTTTTTCCTCTCAGGTGGAGTGTTCATATATCTTCCTGACATTCTAGGCACAACTCTGTCGACCCCGTATTTAAATGTAGAGAGCAGGCTCTGATATCAAGTGAAGGTGGACTTCAGCTAGTTGAAAGTAGGTAATCTCCCATGTCAATCCGGGGAGAACCTAGACTCTCTGAGGTTCTGGTCTGACAGTGAACGCAAAGACTATATTCGTGGCATCTCCAGAATGATCACAGATCTTTATTAAATTCCATACTGACCGTATAGCATTTTCTAACCCGAATGACATATAATATCAATCTTTCAAATGAGAACAACCTGTTTGCTTCATTAGATTGAAAATAAAAATTCGAATATCAAATATGATCCCCAAGCAATCACTGATCTCTGAATTGGGTAAGAAAAATAATTTTCCGCCTGGAGCAAGTCACATGTTAATTATTTTTCATTTATGTTGCTTCTGATCTTAAGGTGTATAGGTTTAGTTTAACATTTAATATAGCAAAAAGTGTGGTTTGGTGATATAAAATTATTGTGGCAGATTCAAAAACTACATTAGTTTTACACGTTGCCAAATGGGAACAGTGTACGTTATCGAAATCTATTTATATCAGGATATTTCAGCAAGTAAATAAATACCAGTAGCAAATGTACGTAGCAAATCGTTAACATAACAAGATGTAGCAATTAAAACGCTTCTTCTCAGAGAGAGCTTCTCGTCAGTTTTTCTCTTCGCTTACGAAATCAGGTAATTTGAAATAAGGATTCTTTATTCTTAGTTTATAATTTTCTTTCTAACCAACATTCCGATTGAAGCTAGATAATCCAAGAATAAGAATATAAAACACTGTTGGATATTTTCTACATCTTACTAATAAGAAAGATCGCCGGAATCAATGAATGATTTTCATACACGGTTGTAATCTAAATTAATTTATTAATAATTAATTTACCCTTCCCATACTTTTATGATTTCTACTAATTAATTTTAAAGGTGTAATTATTTTTTAATAATAATTTTGTTTTATTTATTTTTTTGAATTAATGAAACAAAAAGCGAATTTGTTTTCTTTATTTTCCCTAAATGATATATCTTTGATGATAATTTCTTTAATTAAGAATATAATAACAATGAAAATTTCTTTAATTAAGAATATAATAATAATGATAATTTCTTTAATTATGAAATTATTCTGATATTTGTTCTCGCTATTTCTTAACTATTTAATCAATTTATGTATGTTTATTAATTTAAATTTTTTTAATATTATTAATTTACGTTTACACAACTTACGATAATATGTTAAAATATACTTTCGAAGGAGCAATTAAAGCAGATTTTATTTAATTAATGATAATAATAATTTATTTTTAATTATTTCATTAGTATTACTAATTTTATTATAATTATTAAATTTAATTATTCAAAACAAAATAAGATTAGATGAAAATATTAATATTCATTGACAAGTGGATTCGATACAGAACGAACGGAAAAATCAATAAACAAAATTATGAAATGTAGAAATGGAACAGGGACTTGTTGAAATTTCCCTGTCAATATTTGCTGAATTTATTCAATTAAAACGACATTTTTTAAATTTCCCTGTTCTTGACCAAAATGTATTTTTGCAAAGGTAAATGCGGACAGAATATTTTAAAGGAAATTTTTAGAAAAAGAAAATGAATTTAAAAGAAAATAAATTAAGACATGAAAATCAAAATAGAAAACGAAGTGAAAAAGAAAAACGAAAAACAATCTAAAAAAGGAAAAAAATGAAAATCGCAAAAAAAAAAACGAAAAAGGAAAAGATAAAATTAAAAGGAAAGGGAAGGGAAAAGCAAATCAAAAGAGAATGAAAAGGGAAAGAAGAAAACAATGGAATCTGGGAAATGAAGTTTGCTATTTACAATGGAATTATATCAATAAATTTTGAATAAGCAAACTTGCAAAATAATACATTCAGTCGTACGTCATATTCTTTGTAAGTGTAAAAACCCTAACCAATGCATACATAAAGACAAACAGATAGACAAATCTCCCATCTACGGGCACACATCAATGGACTTCGGAGGCAACGTTACAAAAACTGCAGGCAAAATAAAATAAAGACTGCTAGAAAAAAAAAAATTCCCAAATCATCAGCAATTTTTTCAGCCTTAGCGGAATGAGTGGTATGAGTTCGTAAAGTGACCACTTGAGACACTGGCGGGCCTTTCAATCGTAAACAAAGCCGGTGTACAGTATAAAAAGTACGATACATTAGCGTGTGCGTAAGAAAGGAAACTAATATATTAATGCAGTTAAACATTTTATTTAATTTTTCTTTTTTCCGTATAAGTCTTTTTTCCTTTTCTGGATATAAAGTGTGTACAAATGGTTCGAATGTTCTAAATATTCGAGGTATTTTGGCTATACTTTTAGCCACTATGTGATGTGAATTGTATATATCTAGAGTTACCCCCACAAATATGGATACATATATAAAATACATTAGTACCCTCTAGCAGATCATATATATATATATATATATATATATATGTGTGTGTGTGTGTGTGTGTGTCTGTCTGTATGTGTGTGTGTGCGTGTGTGCGCGCGCGTGTGTGTGTGTACGTATCCAGAACAGAAAAAAGACTTATACGAAAGAAAGAAAAAATAAATCCTTAACTGCATTACTTTACGAGTTTCTTTAATGAAATTAGTATAAAAGAAAGATTGCTGCCCAAATCCACTATATATATATATATATATATATGTGTGTGTGTGTGTGTGCGTGTGTGTGTATATATGTGTGTGTATGCGCATCCACGACCAAGGATCGAAATCTAACCGTTACGAGAAAATAACGGCGATCCAGTACATCCTGCATTCTGTTGAGGTTTCTTATTCTAGACGCACTGATTTATTGTGTGAAATGAAATTAAATCTCCAATCTTTCTCTACATAAGCCTATGCTAGATCCAGGTTTAATGCACTAGATGGAGTGACCTGTTGAAAAAGTCGTTGCTCTGGAGGCTGTTCCAGTGGCTTATGTATGCTTGAATGAGTGTCACCACCGGAATTTAGTTGTAGCTCTGTTATATTGAATCTAGTTGGTTTCCTTACAGTGACCCATTGGTATCACTCTTGAGTTGTATAATAACAGTCCGAGTTCGATTCTAGATAGTAGATGCGCACTGCTAATGAATCCCCATTGCTTTCTATGTTCTGTTAAGATTTCTTATTCTAGACGCAATAAAATTTTATCGGAATTTAATTAAATCTAAAATATATAATTAAATATATATATATATATATATATATATATATATATATATATATATATATATATATATATTTGATTCCCCCGTCGAATTCGACGTATGAGGGTCAAGCAAATCAGTTCCTAGCAAACCGAAAGCCCAACAGCACATGAGATTTGATTATAGTGGTGAAGGTTTCGTGCAAGACTATCCACAATTTTGAAGGGCCGAGTACAGAGACCTGGTGAACTACGTGCTACAAGGTCACCAAACGACCCTCCGCAGGTTTTGAATTCTGAGTTTTCCTTCTCCTAGACCAGTATATATATGACTATATTTCTACATATATATATATATATATATATATATATATATGTAGAAATATAGTCTTAAGATGTGCTATATTTATGGGATAAACTCGTGGCCTGAGGATTGCATCTAGCATGAAACACACTGTCGCCTCTAAGGGATGACTTCTATGTTCCTTTTATATATATATATATATATATATATATATATATATATATATTAAGAAATGGACAAAATCAAACAATTTATTTATTAAAGACATTTTTATGTTTAACGTTCATTTTTATAGATACAAGTATTTAAGTATATGCTCTGTTTATGATAAACAGTATTAAATAACATTTACCGGCCTGAATGTAAAGAAATTTTTCATAGAAAATATTCGTTCTTTGATAAATTCGAACCTGCATCCTATACGGAACCGTCATTTACGCTGATGTGCCTTTGATCGGCCTGAAAAGCGTGAATGTGACAAGGAAAATTGAAGTTTTATTATAAACTTCAATCTTCCATGAATCTACATTCATACCTGCTCTGGCGTATCAAATGTAAACAAATGACGTCATATATTAAGAAATGGACAGGTTCCGACAATTTATTTATTAAAGAACGTTAAACATAAAAAATCTTTAATAAATTCATTTTTGGTAAATGTTATTTAATACTGTTTATTATAAACAGAGCATTTACTTAAATACTTGTATCTATAAAAATATATATATATATATATATATATATATATATATATATGTGTGTACAAAAAATACGCCCATACAATATACAAAAATAGTCATAGGTTTAACAATATGCAGGGGTCCTAAAATGTTAAAAACAAAGACCTCCTTCCTTGGCCCCAATTGTTTTATTACCTCTTAAGCAGACGAATATTTTCGCCACAATTCCAAGACAAAATTAGATTAGTACTACACACAACGACAATGTTAATCATTGGAAAACCCCAGGAACTAGACTGACAATTCCACTGAAGAAAAATTGTGCTTCCCAACAGAAATCCAACGGCATCCGTTTTTCAGTCAGAGAACTATATACTAAAGACGAAACGTACCGTTAACGATTTGACCACGGTAAACAAGCCTTATGATTCAAAGTTCACTTTACCCTTTAAAGGAACGCACATTTCTGGTTGGGAATTCTGTTTTCAGTATTATACATAAACAATAGTAATTTGTGATTTGTAATTTCTGTCTTAATCCGACATTACTTCTTATTACTATGAAAGTTATTTTAGTGGATACGCATGTTTGAATTGCTATCTCCGTTTTAGGATGTCTTCAATTCAGTCGCTTGTTTTTCATTTTTCTGTTCAAGGTTAAAAAACATGGATAGTAACTCAAACATATGCCCCCACTAAAAATAACGTTTAGAAAGATGAAATACCTATACAGATAAAAATTCCGAATGAAAACGTAAAATTAATATGGTCCAAACTTTCAACATTATTAAGTCATCATCAGTGTAGGTGTAGTCAAATTTGTGAAAAATTTGTCCATCTATCGATAATTTAAGAAATTCCAAAGCTTTGACTATATTAGCTTTACTTTTTATTCCGAAATAAACATTGGATATTTCTTGAACGAATTCCCTGTTCGAGAAGGATTTGTAATTCGAGCATTAAATTTAAGCGAGATAAAATAGCTCTCGTTTTAAATAGAATTTGCCTCATAGATAGAGTTATAGATAAAACAGAAAAAGTGAATTTGAAAAGAAACAACCTTACAAACGCCTACATTCAATCGAATGTCATATTGTTGGCAAACGCAAAGTCTCCAATTTAAATCAATGTCCTCAGCGTGCGTCATCGAAATGAAAATGTCAAACAGGTTATCAAGTACTACTGCGAATGATACGAAGTGAGGCAGAAATTTAAATAATATTAATATGTTTGAGTGAAAGTATAAGAAGGAATATTCGTTTGTTTTTGCGTCTGTCATGCCTGAAAATTAAGAAAATCCTCAGAAAGGCTACTCATTTACATTTCCGATACGGTGTTATTTACCTAACCCTGATTTTCAATTCTAGATATGGTAAGTAACACAATATATACTGTATATCTTAATGACATCTGTTTGATTTTGTTCTCTTCTCTTTTTTCATTTATACACCTCGGTAATTATTGATATTAAATTATTCAATATAAGCGTTTGTATCACAAAGGTGACACATTTCTACAGATTACGAAATGATATCTCTATCTATAAAAGGCAGGATGTGTATGTCTGTACCAAAATGCACGGCCGCAATTTTCGTCGGATTTGCACCAAAATTTACATGCATATGCTCCAAGTTAGCGGCAAGGCCAAGACCGACTTTGCATTTCTCAACTCCAATCGATAGTAGAAATAATCGTTTTTTTCATCCTTCTACGGCAGTTTTCTTGTAATTTGCGGCTATTTTCTACTTGGCCAGAGTGAGAGCCTATAGCTGGCTGCCACGAAGAGGCAGGAAGATTCTATTGGCCAGCGTGAGAGCCAGCAGCTGACTGACACAAATGTTAACTAGCATGCAAAAAAATCGATAGCTGCATTCGTCACAAGTGGGAAAAATTTAAATCTGCATGGCACTTTACTCTAATTGGCTCATTCGCTTGCTTAAACTCAACGTTGATTCTGATTCCGCGGAACTGGGTTGTGTGTGAAAAATTATTTGTTGTTAACATTCCTTTTTCATTCGTTTTTTTTTACAAGTCCTTTTTTAAAGCTAATCATTTTGTTTTCATTTTCTTTAGTTCTTTTTTCGTAACAGATTTAATGTTTAGTATAGAGCTTAGAAAAAATTCGCAGTGTAAGATAGGCAAGAAGTAAGGCATGTAGCAACATCAGCATGGCAAATGGCACTCCTTTAAAGGCATGGAAGGGCAAAAATATTTTAAGTCGAGTGATAGCGATTGCTGTATGCGTCGTACGATTTTTGAATCAAGCACAGGCAACGCCGGGCCATGCTGCTAGTAATAAAATAAATACCAGAATTCATAGTTATTGTCAGGACCGATTCGGTTTTACTTCTTTTATATATGACGCATCAAAATTCCCCTTCCAAGTTCGTCTATTTGTTCTGAACTCGAATTAAAATGTTCCGTTTAAATAGTATAACGTAAAATATTTACATTTTTTAATAAAATAGACGTAAGTATTTATGGAGTTAATTGCGTTTTTTCATTTATTTACTTTTTCTTTATTTTTTAATGTTTTTTGGCAAGGTTGATGCGTATAATGTGAATATTTAGTATTATTTTTTTTTCTAAATGAATAGTTTAAATTTATTTCACTTGGAAGAAATGATACCCTTTGTATTTACATTGAAAATGTAAAGTTGCACATTTTATTTCCAAAGTCACCAACCATCTTATTATATTAATATTTCTAAGTTTGTGGAAAAAAACTAAATGCTGAACGAACAATTGAAGTGTTGATTTTAATCCCTTTTACGGGAAACACAAAAAATCAGTAAGTCTCTTGTTGAGCTCATTGACTACTTTGAATCAAGGATCATCAAGATTTAAATACATATGGCCATTGATCTGAACTTGGACATGATAAACTAGACTCTTCAGAAACAAGAGGAACGTATTTGACTATTATTGTAGTTTTGTGTTCCACAAGAGATGTGAAATGGCTTCGAGCATGTTAACTTTATTAAAAATAAAATATTGCATATTGTTTTAGTGGGAATATATTTAGACGATTCTAAAACATGAAGAATAAAATAAACTTTGAAAGACATTCTTGAATATAATTTATATAAAATGAACAAACAAAAACTCTCTGATTCTATCAATAACTGAAAGTTAATTCACTTATCCGAAAAATAATCTAATCATGAATTTATTTATCACGTTTGAGATGCATTTTTGTATTACTGTGTGCCAAATAAATCTGTTGCACATACATATATTTCCATGCATTTTTGTCTTATTTTTTTTAATCTGTCGGTTATCCCCATGTTGCACGAAGACAATAACGCCATAATGACTATGTCATTTGTTTCACAAGAATTATTTACGGGGGACAATTTATACAATAAAGGCGATAGATGGAACGATATTCGGGTTTGAATTCACTGAGGGAGATCGATGTCCAACTAGGTTTTATTAGTAGTGGACACAATCTTTACAATATAAGATACGCAGCTAATACAGACTCGATAGCAAAAAAAAAACAAAACAAAAAAAAAACATAAGAATGTGCAGAAATACCAATGTATGTATTAAAAATAAAGCGGAAGAAAGGACTAAATGTCAATTCTATGAAGACAAGATTTTTTGGTGCTAAAATAAAGACAACAGGTCAAGATGCCAATTACGAATCCGATATTCTAAAATCCGGAAATTACGAAACGGAGATTCAGAATGTGTTCCTTAAAACTAAAAGGCGCATTGTAATAGCGAATGATACCTTCCCAAAAAAGGGTGAAACAGGTCCTCATTTATGTTAGTGATTGGTGACCAATTTCTTTACAGAAGAAGTGAAAGCTTGAGGCAACAGAAATGATGTTCTGCAGAAAGATACTGAGAATAACACGGATTGATCATGTGACTAATCAAGATGTTTTAGCGAAAATTGAAACATAAGGAAAGTTTATACTTAGAGTCAGATGAATTAAAAATTTGGGCTTGGAGAATACGACATTCACGAGGCATACTGAAGAGATTGTTGATTTCAATTCAAGTAAACATGTTGATTTTTTGCATGTTTGTTGAGAAATATAATTGTGGCGCAAGGTTATAGAGGAAGTGGGGTGAGGCTAGTCAACATTAACTGTCTTAATCAGGTTCACGAGACAGTCATCAATTAATATTTACCATTCACTACAAGAACTCATCCATCGTCATTCAATCCGACAAATACCAGAGAATCAAAAAAAAAAAAAAAAAACACCGATCATATAAAAATCCAAGTAGGAAAGAATCTAAAATAAGTCCCCTACAATTCGTAGGCAGAAGGCATGATGCGATTTCTTCCTTACCAATCAGATAGGCCACATGTCAGTTTCGTCTGACTCAGTCCCGATCTGTCTTGTCTTGAAGTCAGAACGCTATGTCTGCTTGTCCAAATTTACTTTTGTGTGTCAACGCCAATTCTTAGTGTGTGAACCTTTTACCATATTACTGTTCACCTGGGTACCTCAAGACGGTGTAATGGTTAGCAAGCTTGTTTCGCTTGAACAATTCGTAGTGAGTTCGATCCTCACTGGGTGCCCCATACTTTCGGCCATGTGTCACGCTTGAATAATTGCTATTACTGTTGCTTTGACATATTACTGTTAATTTGCCTTGCCTTTTTATTCTGACCTTCCTTTTCTTTTTCATGCTATTGAATAATTTTCATTTTCCATTTATTGGACAGTTCTATCATTTATTTTGCATTTAACCATGGCCTCTTCCTTTATAGGGACAAAGCGTAACAGAGATTTTGCGCAACAAGCTTGTGTAAGGAGATAGCAGGAAATAGAGTGGCAAGAATGTAGATAAACAAACCTTACTAAGAGCCACAAAAATAGAAAATTGTGGAGAGCCATTAATTGGCACGTTGTGACGGAAACTTTACATGGATGGATATTTTTCAAGGCCTATTGACGTGTGAGTGATCGCAGAAGTATTTGAATTCTTTAATTTCTCTGGGTGTCGTTGTGAAAATCACACCTGTAAGATCAGATGAAAGAGAAATTCCGTTTTATCGAATAGGTTTTAGTAGCAATACCCTCTACGAAATATTTATAAAGTGAGTATAAATATTTAAAATATGCAATAATATGTATTATACGAAGGTAAGTAAAAAAATTATCCACACTTTTGTCATAGAATAACATTAAGTTTATCACATTGGCTTCGGCTTAGGCGTGTTTATATTTAGTATTATTGTGCTAGCGTGATCGAAGTTTAAACTTTATCGCGCCGTTATTCTTGCTGCCATGACAATGTAAACATGACCCCTCTGCTCGCAGTGTGCATCAAGGAGGAACACATTTCTCTTTTCGGAAGGCGTCACAGAGTGTGAAATTCATTCGAGGGTTTTAATACAATACGGCGACAGGGCACTACCGTGTATAAGTGTGTTATGAGAATCTAGAAGTTTAAAATTGGCCGGACAAACGAGAGGCACGAAGATGGTGCAAGTCTTCTATCAACCTCCTCCACTGACGTGAATATTCAGCAAGCTTCAGAGAGGTTAATTGTAAACTGGTTATTTTCAAAGAAAGGTGCTGAGAATACCATAGATTAAACATGTGAGTAATGATGAAGTTTAAAAGAAAATGGCACCCAAAAGGAAAGACTCGGAAAGAGAGAGTACACATTTCTAGGATGCATTATGAGGCAATGAGGATTGGAGAATTTGACATTCAATGTATACAACAATGTGGTAATGCATTGAAACAACCGATTTAGTTTCCTTTATTTCAACATACGGTTAGTTTTAAACCCACTGGATGGACAGGCTGTAATCGATTTCTATTTTTACTCAGATTAGGTCATTTGCAGTGGTGTGCAATAATATGAATCTATTTTTTAGGTGTATGATGATATTTGTCTGGCCATTAAAAATATTACGTTATTCGTGATTGCATTGCATTTATGTCACACCAAGTCATTACTTCCTCGACTGTGGATTAGTTGTCCTACGGTCATTGTCTTCGATGGACGTTACTTCAAGGAAGCATACAAAAATTATAACGCTGCAAGAACACATTGGCAAGGCTTACTAGTGAGAAAATCAAATTACTAGAGGGGCTCGGAAACTCTCCTGATTTAATTCCAAATGGTATATCCGCAAGTAATGATTTCGTTGAATAGACACACAAAGTATTAACATGTGCACTGGCTCATGTTTTCTTGGAAAAACACGAAAAAAGTAAATAATAAAGTAATTATTCGTTTTGTTTCAATTAATTTGCACAAGCGTCTATATTGAAGGTAAAATGTACAGATGGAAACGATGAGTGATCTTCTTAACGAAGTTGTGTAAATAGATGAAAGGATAAAAAAGCGTTGTGGAAATATAAACTGATCTAAGAGCTACGAATGGTAGGAAGTTGTGGGTGCAACACGGCACGTAGAAAAAGAAAATTTTTTAGTCAGATTTCATGGTAGGGAAAATAATTTCGTTATTTATACTATATTGCATAACAACTTTTCTTCATGTTTCTTAAATTTAATTTTCCTGTTATAAAGAGCTAACCAGCTGGTTGGTAATTTTTTATTTCCATGTCCCTATGCCAGTCTTGTGCTTTGACATATAACCTCTGCCGATTGGTAATTCAAGACATGTCCTCTCCAAATAACACCCGTCCTATTGTCCCTCTCTATAAAGACAGCTTCTTTTATAATTCAATAATTTTAAAATATCCCAAATGACTTCTGATTTTCTTTTTCTCTCGCTTTCTCTTTCACTGTCATATAAAAGGGGACTTTATCCAATTAAACGAAACATTATTACTTTTCAGTCTCAACATCATATTGCAGAATCACTTTTATATTCTTCATCAAATATATTAAGCGTATATAATTGAGTTATTGGACTTGATTTGCTTCTGCCGTGTGCCGTCGAAAAAAAAAACAAAAAAAACAAAACAAAACAACAAATCCAACTCTATCAAACTGAACTGCACGGATACAAGATTTTATCTACTACAAAATATATTTGCTTAAAACGAAACTGAGTCAAAAATTTTCGTAGTTTGTGTTGCAGAAATACGCAATTTCGCCAAAAGTTATAGATTCGATGATTCTGAATTAAGAGTGAACGGTTTGGGTTTAATTTCAGCATTTTATAAAGAGGTCTTGGAAAATCTGACACCCACAGGACATATTGAAGGCAATTGTGCAAGAGGAAATAGAGCATGACCAACATCGTGCAAATAGGTAGCATAACAACGTTTAGGATAGTAAGCTAAAATGACACAATTTACTGAGAGCTACAAAAGACAGGGTAATGTGGAGAGCCATGGACCATAGAAGAAAACGAAGATTAATATTAACATTTTCTTCTATAGCATTTCTTATTCCTGTGCATTGGATCTGCAGGTAGAGAAACGGTCATCGTCACTGACACTGGCTGCACACCGGGGAATTTAAGCTTCGGCCTAGAATGTTGAGTTCAGTTAACAATAGTTCCCTTGCAAAAAGTTTTAATTCTTTTCTTTTCCAGCCAGCTACGAGCTAAAGGGCAAGACAGACTGGGTTCTCCTGACAAAAATGGTATTTATATAAGAAGGGCAAACCTGATTTCAAAACCGGGTAGAAAACATGGCAATTAAAAATCTAATAAAGAGAAGTGACCTACAGAAATGCATAATTATCTGTTCTAAGGGAGCATGACATTCAAGAAAATCACGTGTATTACGCCTCATTTTAAAAATTATAATATATATATAATTTAGTTGTTACAGAAATATTGTTATCAAATCTATGTTATTAATTTTGGGGGGATTTTTTTTATTTATTTTTAAAAATACATTTAGACATTGGACGCGCTCTCTTCCTCGTTATATGCTGTGTCCATTCAGGACATAGTCGATGATCGCTCTCCACAATATTTTGTCCTTTGTAGTTCTTGATAACCGTTGTCTTTCTGTTATTTCTCCTTAAACCTGTACCGCAATAAATTTATTCAAACTCACTATATTATGCTTTGTTTTCTTCTCTCCCTCTTGCCTTCAGTACGTCCTGTTTATCAGATTTTACAAGGTGTCTTTCTTTATTATGCGTCCTGTTTCTTTTCATATGTGTCATGTTTCCTTTTGGTTTCAATTTGATCTAAAACTTCTAGATCATATTCAGTCCAAGGTATCCTCACGGCCCTTCTGTAGAACTACGTCTATGTTGTAACCAAGCCATCATCTTTGAGGAGATTGTCCAGCATTCACGGCTATACAGGAGGACAAATATTACGTAATAGTTTAGTATTCTTTACGCTGTTTCTAACGAAGTTTTTCTATTGTATTTTTGTACTATGCATAGCATTTGGGATATATCTTTGGCTATTCCAAAACACATTCGAATTGTAATGAAGCGATTTTCGTCTTCTGCTAAACACTTTATAGACATTCAAAGTTTTGTACTTGTTTGATTTTGGCATTTCCGATTTGCATTTCTTTTTACTTTGGGTTCCTACTTTTGCTAACAACCATGTATTCTCCCTTCTTGCAGTTGATGTTTAATCGATTCTTCTCGCTTTCCTTCAGTGCCTTCTGTAGGAGTTCTTGTGCTTTTCTTTCCATGTCTGCTATCAACACCTTGTCATCTGCACATCCTATGCTGTTAGAATTGTGACCGTCAATAATGAATCCTGGTAGAACTTCTATTTCTCTCTGAATCCGCTCGGTGTATTTGTTGAATAAGCACGGCGGGAAATCCTTGTCTTAAACACCGTTCTATTTTTTTAATATCTGCTGAACTAATTTTCTATCTGTATGCTGATGTTTTGGTTGCCAGTGTAACTTCTTGATTAGTCTAATAGTTTCCCAAATATATAAGGGTTGCTGAGAAGTTCCAACACAACTTTGCGACGTCATTTATCGAATGCTTTTGGGTCATTTATAAAAAACATATTGCGCCTAAAAATTACGATTTACATTAGCGAAATTTCCTCGTCCTAACACTTAGAAGTTTTCCTGAGTAAGACTATAAAATACATCCGGCAGTAAGGCCTGTAATCGGGAGATCGGGGTTTTTGTAGGAGTGTGGGACCACCTCTTAAATGCTGTTTCTCCCAGGTCCACCCTGACCAGGGGTGCTAGCAGATCTCATTTGTGGGTAAACAGCGAATTCCCCCAAAAATAGTAAAAATATCATCAATGCATTTTAATAATAAATTTACCAACAATACTTATTTATTGTTAAAAGCTTACCAATACATTTTATAGCGAAACGATCAAAAGTAAATTTTATCTGTATTTGAAAGCATGCAATCGTGTTTAAAAATATATTAAGTTTAATCCATAAAAATGTGTTCAATATATTTAGAATTTGGGATTAAAACACCCATAGTGGTTGATATGTTGGTAAACAAAATCAACCAGACCAACATTTAAAATAATATGTGAAATAGGTTAGAAGAGAAAGAGAGACAAGTCGTACGAGCAGCAAAACAACCAATGACTAAACCCAAGCCATTTCGTAGCGTATGAAACAGAACATAACTTAATGAAGATCTACAATGAGAAAAAATGTGGTGTTTATATATAATTTATCCCTGCCTGAAAATTGCTCAATATTCGTCATTATTGCATAGGGAATGAAATATTACCTTTTAGTCCAATTGCATATGGAGTTATTGACGTGCCGTTCGTTTCCACTTAATACTCAGTAAAATAGTAAGATCTTCGTGAATAAAGTTAGAGGAGAGAGAAAAAATAGAAAACGGAAATAATATTCTTTATTTATACGCCTCCGAAAGCCATTCGCATTTGTCAGTTAGTAGCCTAGCATCTCATCTATATGGGGTTACGAAGATAAGCTTAGCAGAGAGATTTGTCATTTTCCTGCTAGTCTACACATAGTATATACGCATCATATTTTGTGCAATGAGTCACTTTTGACCACTGTGTTTCCAGAAGTTCCTCAGCTAAATGACAGATCAGCTAATGTGTTTCTTTCTGAAGCTGAAAACAAAATTAAAGATGTTAAAGATTCATAAAATATGTTTTTGATTATTTGTCATAAGTTTAATTCCAAACCTCATAAAAAAACAACGAACCCGAAAATAAACATGAAAAAAATCGCATTAAAGGATGTGACATTTTTATTATAACAAAGGATGTGACATTTTTGTTATAACAAAGGGTGACATTTTTGTTATAACAAATATGTCCGGAAATTATCCAGCCATTAATTTCTTTTTTTTAATTTTTTTTTTATTTTTATTTTTTCATTTTTTTTTCAATGCGCAACGTGGCAGATAATGGGGATATTTTCAAAACAGAAACAAATAAGCGATATAAGATCCTGACCTACAAACGAGAGTTAATTTCGCAAGTGGATAAACCACCGTTGCTCTAGGATTATTATTGTTTACTATTTAATAGCTGGATATTTTCTCCATATAAATAACACAGCGAATCTTTATATATATATATATATATATATATATATATATATAAGAGAATAAATCTTCCTCAATGGCTAAATGTATATTTCGCACGGGTTCTAACTTAGAAACTGTTTGAAAGAAAATACGAAATGATGTCCATATACAAAATCAGATAAAGTTTAAACATTATGGAAATAAATCGTTAACACAAACGTCTAAACAACATCAGCTTCTGTTAGTTTCATAAACCTCAGATTTAGAAAATTACCCAAGTATACACGTCCCAAATTGATGAGAACTTTATCATAACTTCCGGTCACAAGTGAGTTCACATGAACGGAAGTCGGATTTTTGACGCCATCATAAGTGCTTAAGAATCGATATTTCAGATAAGGGATAACCTAAATTATCTGTTGATCTGTCTGAGACTAAAATCTTACAATTTCAATTCTAATATCAATGTAGAATTTGCTCAGATAAAATTCCTATTGATGTGTATATAGCGTGGGGCCTTATTACACAAATATTGCCAAATTTATTTGTCTCATTTAAATAACTGGGAAATTATTTAATTCAATATCTTATGTAAAGGAATTGATAAGTTTGTGCAATAATAAATTAGTTGTGAAAAGTGCAATTAAGGAAAAATATTTTAACTTCCTGTGCCATAAAATCATATAAGCAAAAGATTTTCTTAACGTAGCTAAGATTTGGCCCACGATCGAGAGTGTATAGAATCCAGTGAGGGTCGAACTCATTATTCAGTTGTAACTGTTTTAGTGAGACAAGATTGCTAGCCATTACACCAAAAAAAA
Source organism: Acanthosepion pharaonis (assembly GCA_903632075.3). Taxonomy (NCBI): domain Eukaryota; kingdom Metazoa; phylum Mollusca; class Cephalopoda; order Sepiida; family Sepiidae; genus Acanthosepion; species Acanthosepion pharaonis. Next base: position 780,202 of record CAHIKZ030001258.1, read on the forward strand.
AAAAAACATCATATAAGCAAGTAGATAAATTAGAAAAAAAAGACCTGAGGTGTTCGAATAGTCAACGGAAAATATAACACCGAAAGCCGAAGGTGTATTATAATCCCAATATATGCTTCCAAAAGCAAAGAAAAATATTAAAAAAAAACAGGAAAATTTCGTGCGATCCCCTCCAAAACAGATACTGAATCGGTAAGTAATATGGAACTTCCTCGATGGCAGAGAATGTTGTCCAATTTTTTCACAGATGAATAGAGGATAATGAGATTCATCAGAAAGATGCTGGGAATATCATTTAGAGATTATGTAAACAAAGATGAAGTTTACAGCAAAATGGAACGAAAAAGATTACACATGCTTAGAATCAGCAGTAAGCATTTGGAATTTCTACGACACATATTAGGAAAATGAGTTGTTTTTTTGTTTTTTTTAAATTTGATACTCACGATACATGATGAAGGCAAGAATTGCATAGGAAGACGTCAATTAAACTACTTAACGAACTTATGAAAGTAGATGCCAGGACAAGGACAGAAATTGGAAGTAAAAGCAGCTGAGAGACCCCAAAGTTCGAGGCAAAAGATGCCTTCCAAAAGCTAAACAACGTATTAAGAAACAGAAAAATATTGTTATAAACAAAGATAATAATACTGAACTGTTATATAGGAATAACACTGCCGACACTGAAGTATGAACACAGATCATCAAAGAGCAAACACAGATGATCCCATTTCCGAATAAGTACATCACGTGATGGCAAATGAAAACTATATATGGGAATAAGCGCGGCGTCTAATTTATTATAATTTTGTACACTATCGTCTATTAATATACGGATCGCTATTCTTTATACTCTTCAATATACTGATCTGTCTAAAGTTTACTATTCGGTCCACTATCCGAATTACTTCGGAGGTGTACTGCTCAAACTCTCTGCCTCCGGGCAGAGAGGGCCCCCAGACGTGGCAAATTCGAAGGGCAGAGTCTCGTCTCTGGAGACAGCTACCCTACGGGGAATTTTTGCTCGGGTGTACGGGCTCAGAAGCCCCCCCACCATAATCTTGGCCTCGTGTTACATCCGACCGCATGGGGCGGTTAGTTAATATCTCACTAATTTGTACACTATCCTCTTTTACAATACGGATTACTATTCTCTATAGTCTTCAATATACTGATCACTATAAGGTTTAATATACGGATCACTGTACGGATTAATATACTGATCACCATTCGGTGGTTACTTTACAAGGGAATATTATCAAGCAAGTACTATTAGTGCAAATGTTATTCGAAGGCGTCTGACACCAGTATTGTTCAACGGCGTTAGTAAACTTGTATCTGCGATTACAAATTCTGTACAACAATGAGAATTACGAAAGTGATAACGAGTATTCATTGACATCACAAAAGTTGCAACTAGTGTTTGTTGACATTACAAAATGTACTGTTACGTAATATCAGTTCAACTATATGCCAATATTAATGGAAAATCTCCTCACAGATGAAAAAAGACTAGGAGCAACAGAAATGTGTTTCTACAGAAGGATGCTGAGAATATCAGGGACTGATGATCTGAGAAAAAACGATGTTTAGATGAAAATACAAGCGAAAAGGACACTTCTACACGACACCAGATAGAACTGAATGCCTAGGTCACATAATGAGAAGAAAGACATTTTAGAATTTTACACTCACAGTGCATGATGAAGGCGGGAATAGCAGAGGGAAACATCAAGCAACCGATCTAACGAGCTTGTGTAATTAGTTGGCAGAACAGGGGATTGGGGGTGGAAGTAAAATCAGCTGACGGAACGACGTAAAGGAGCCAGATATTTCAGGCAACATTGCCAAAGTAAATGAGCTGAAAAAAAAGGATCAAAGCTTCTAATGACTGTCAGACGTTCTCTTTCAGTCGATGCATGAGGACAACCCTTTCCCGTATAGACCTCGTAAACCCTTTCAGTACATGCAACGACGGTGAAGTCATTTTCGCTATGCCAAAATATAGTCTTGTGTACTTAAACAATAATAACTAGATACACGAAATGTAGTTCAGTACGTAATGAGTTGGAAGCGAAGTAGATAACGGTCACTGAATCGCTTCAAACCCGGAAATGCATGAAATGATATTTATTGGAAAATTTTGAAAGTTTACGGAATGAAAACTGTGAAAATAAAAATAGTAAACATAGATTTAGCCTCTTTGGGGAACAGACGGTCGCTTTTGTATCGTTGGCGGAAATATAGAGCCAGTTGTGGTGCCTATTTGGAAAATATTTAATTTCATAGCAGAAGAATAGATATGTGTTGTATCATTGAAGAAGTTACAAAGAGACGAAGTTGGTACTTAGGTGTATGAACAGCAGCACGCGCGTAGATGAAAAAAGAGAGGTTTATTGTACAAGAGAATATACTACAAAAAAATAACAAACAAAAAAAAAGACAAGGAACCTGGTGGCAGGTTAGTAATTCCCGAAGAAAGGATATCTACAAACCGACTCACGCGATCAGATGTGGCACACGGCCGAATTAAATGTGGGGTATTCGAGCCTGTAGGCTTGGCCAAAGATTCCCCTTATAAAACAGAGTCTGTTAGCTGCTTCCCGAGACAAGACTCTGGCATTCGACATAGCCTCGACTAGAGAACCTCTCTGTAAACGATTCTCCAACCCTAGACTAATTCAAGCAAGGATAATTACCAATCGCCTCATGCGATCAGATGCAGCACAAGGCAGAATGTAACGTGGGGTATCCGAGCGCGTAGGCTCCGCGAAAGGCTCCCCGTAGAAGCTTTAAAAATGGATGCGGGTAGCTGTTTACCACCGCATAGGAGACTCTGCCCTTCGGTAGAGATTCGTCTAGGTTCCTCTCTGACCGAAGGCAGAGAGTTCGACCAGAACAGGTGGAGATGAATCTCCAACTAATTGCCGAAGAAAGTATATTCACGTTAACTTCCCGTGAGGTAGGATGTGGCAAAGGCCGATATTTAATATGGGGCAAAAACCGAGCCAGTAGGATAGGGGAAAAATTTACCGTAGACACCGTAAAAAACGGGATCGGTTAACTATCTACCAACCCAGACGAGACTCTGCCACTCGGTATAGCCACGTCTGGATTTTTCTATACCCGAATGCAGGGAGTTCGATCAGCATAGCTGGAGACGAATTTCCAACGAATTCGCCAAGCAAGAATATTTACCGTAAACCCACTGCTTAACAGGATGTGGCACAAGACCTTTTTAATGTGTGGTCAAAACCGAACCTGTAGGCTCGAGCAAAAATTCCCCGTAGACTCCGTAAAGAACTGGGTAGGGTAGCTCTCTACCAGCTCAGACGAGTGTGGGTTTTTATTTGACCTATGGCAGATAGTTCGACCAGCGAAGCTATGGACGTATCTCCAACTAATCGCCGAAGCAAGGTTCTTGACCTTACCTCCGCGCATGTCGAACTCGCTGCATTCGGGCAAGGTGTGGGACAAGTCCGTTTTAATGCGGGGAAAAACCCAGCACGTAGACTCGGGACAAACATTACCCGTAGACCGCCCCATATACACGGGGTCGTATAGCTTTTTACTACCTCAAACGTGACACTGCTTTCGGCATAGTCCCGTCTGCGTTCCTCTCTGCCCAAAGACAGAGAGTTCGTGAAGCACAACTGGCGATGAATATCCAAATAATTGCCGAAGCATGGTTATTTAATTTACCCGACCTCGAGGCAGAATGGAGCACAAGGCCGTTATTATTCGAGGCAAAAAAGAGCCCGTAGATTCGGGTAAAATTTTCCCGTAGACCCTCTATACACGGTGCCGGGTAGCTGTTTACCACCTCAGACGAGACTCTGCCTTTCGGCATAGCCTCGTCTGGGTTCCTCTCTGCCTAAATTTAAAGAGTTCGACCAGATGAGCTGGAGACGAATCTCCAACTAATTACCGAACAAGCAAGTATTTACCTTACCACGGGGCAGGATGTCTAACAAGGCCTTTTTATACGGGGTAAAACCTAGCCCGTAGGCTCGGGCAAAAATTCCCCGTAGACCCGTAAAAACGGGGTCGGGTAGCTGTCTACAAACCCAGACGAGGCTATGCCAAAGGGCAGAGTCTCGTCTGGGTTCTCTATTGCAGAGACTTGCTCAAGTACATTTGTGTTTAATCAAAACCCACAGACCCCCACCTGTGGTTTATACTGCAACTATACTGAGCAGACCGTCATTACAAGAAGAATTTCGGTCATTGTGTGTTTTTATGGATCGAAACATACCCACGAGTGGCCCAGACTTGTTGGATATAGCCATTTTAACGAGTAGAATGTTTGCCAACTAAAGCTATAAAATCGAGTTTATCTTGCTGTTTAACCCATATTTTGGGGAGAAGAGATGGATTATAAAGGTATTATGCGTAAGTGAATATTACAGTTTTTGGGAAAGTGCGTGTTATCTAGCGTGGTCAACAATTTGAACAAGGAAAGCACCGTCGAGCCATAGGCCACAATAAATTGAGACTTCGTGCTAGCACAGTAATCGACGACGCCCTAGGGCACCATCTACCCAATTTCATTCAGAAGGCTTGGGTCAACCCATGGTATGGTTTTCAAAGGTTGGTTCGATAACATCAGGAAGTCTCTTTCCTGACAAATCGACCAGTGTCAGAATGCAAACGTTTTAACCACTCTGCCACGACTCTATTGAGTCATCAATGACATCATCATAGAGGAAGCCATAAGGAAATAATCTAAATTCTCGAGCTAAAGACGGCGATATATGTGAAGAATTTATTTTACGTTTTAACCCGACGTACCTCTGTTGCTACAAATGTTATTTTTGATGGACTCACGTATATGATAAGGTGCTCAGTTTATTTTAAACAATATTTACTTCGTCTACCGCTTTGCACACTCGAGAAGATTTATTTAGAGGGCTAGTTTTTATTAATAAGTTTTCTTGGCAACAGGGGCTGACAGATGAAATGAATGCTGCTGAAAATAAACGGGTACCTTAAAATGTACTATTGGTCTACTCTTGATATTGAGACTTCTTTGAAATTAATGTTATGGACGTTTGAGTTTATATTCTTTTCTTTCACATTAAGTAAATATATATATATATATATATATATATATATATATATATATATATATATATATATATATATATATATATATATATATATATATATATATAACGAAAATCTTGGTATATATATATATATATATATATATATATATATATATAACGAAAATCTTGGTAATGCGTATGGGTAATCTCAAGTGAATGGATTCCGGAGAGCTCAATGTTAAGTTAGAGCGAATAATTTCATTAAAAGAAAAAACAGGCCACTTTAAGTTTCCATTAGTTATAATTTATTTCACCAAAGTTTTCTTTTTTTTCATAATTTATTTCATCAGTGTTATTACTTATTTCTGTATCTTCAGACATCACTTTCAAGAGCGAAAAAAAAAAGAATTTCAAATTTAAAAACAAAATTTAACTTTGAAACCCTTGAAAGTGGAGTCTGAAGATCCAGAGAAAAAATAAAAACTCTGGTGAAATAAATTATAACTAATGGAACTTTAAAGTGGTCTGTTTTTTTTTTATCTATATATATATATATATATATATATATATATATATATATATATATATATATATATAATTTCATAATTAACGGATTTATTTATATAATTTACTCCTGGCAAAAAAAAGAATAATAATGACGAAGCTGTTGCCTGTCCTGCTCCTCATATATACAAAGGCTTGAGTGAGGGCCGCCATGGATATCGGCCTGAACTGTGTGAAAATAATAAAGAAAGATGGCAAAATGCTGCTCCTCTCAATGATAAGCTTACCTAACACATTGATACACACGCTGTGAAGGCCTTGCTGTCCACTCGCGGAAACATTTGGCAATTCATTCTGAACCACTCGAGCGAAATGGTTCTACTGCCTGTACTTTCTTTCTAAAAGTTTGCAAAACACCTGCAGGCTACGCATAAAATATGCATATCCAAAGATGTTAAGCAACTTTTTCGCACAGAGAGAGAGCACCATATATATATATATATATATATATATATATATATATATATATATATATATATATATATATATGTGTGTGTGTGTGTGTGTGTGTGTGTGTGTGTGTGTGTAAAATAAAAGTTAATGCTCAGAGTTGAATTAGATCGGGAAACAGTAATATTAAATAAGTCCTCACTACACATATAATAAGATAAACTTGAACGTGTATAGCTTTTAATTATAGAAAAATTAGTAAATCACCCGACTCTGCTACCTTGGTTTCAACCTTTGGGTATCTTCAGATGATTTTCTTCAATTGATTACCTAACGTTTTATTTTTTGAAAAATAAAGACTTTATGAACGCTATACTTTTTAAAAATAGATATATGATAAGCGCATGACGTGAGGCGTAGTAGAAGGTGAGTAGTAGGAGAAGAAAAGGGGCAAATCAAGTGTATTGGAAATGTATCGGTGGAGGATTATATGAAATATACATAGGTTCATTTTATCCCATTTCAAATGATTTCAAAAGAAACATTAAGTATGAATACAACGGGCCATAATTTCCGATCTCTGGTTTAAAATTTTTTTTGGTATGGAAATATTATTATAGCTAATTTCTCTTGCTGACAAAGGTTGCAGGTATTGCTACGATTGTTGCAAGGATTAGCTTTTTTTTAAATTTTCTAGTTTACAATCGGTTATTGCTCATTCTTTTATATTTCTCCTTTAATTTCCACACATATTTTGTTTATTTAGTAGAACTTCTAAGGCATTCTAGCTTAAAAGGTTACTTATGAATGTACCATATTTTTTAAAGTTACCTTTAGTACTCCTATATATATATATATATATATATATATATATATATATATATATATATATATATATATATTGTTCTGGTCATTCCTATCTATTACTTCTCCTTTGTAAATTACTGCTTCAGTTTTGTAAACTCCATATATGCATATCTACTTTAATTTCTACAATTATATATACTATTGATAACGAGATCGGAAATTATGTTACGCTGTGTTCATACTGAAAAGTTTCTTTTTGAATTCATTTAAAACGGGATAAAATGAATATATGTATATTTCATTTAATCCTCCACGAATACAATATCAATACACTTGATATTCCCCTCCTTCTCCTCACATTCTACCACAAGTCATGTCGTGTTCATATCGATTTATTCATTTTAAAAAAAATATAGCCTTCATTAAATTTGATTTTATTTTTAAAAAATAAAGCTTTAGTAAATACATTGACCGTAATCGCCTAGAGATAGTAAAACTGAAACCACGGTAGGGGAATAGGTGGATTTTCTTATTCTTCACACACACACACACACACACACACATATATATATATATATATATATATCATTTATACAAAAAAAAAAAAAATTAGAAGTTAATGATATAAACAGGGATCATATCATTCATATACAGGTTCGGTGTTAGTGTACCTTATTGAAATTGTTTGCGAAAATGTATTCTCGCCATTTAAATCATTAACCTCTATATTTGTTTTTTGTATGAATGATTCGTGTAATTATAAGTTGAACAGCACCTATAATCGAAATTAAAATAACTGATCCAACGTGCAACTTTCAGATAATAAGTGTGACATTTCTGTAATTATTAAACAATATAGTTCATGCCACATTGACGGAAAACTTACCAGTACAAAAGAATTCTCTTATTACTATATTTGTACAAAAACGCACAACCTTAAAATTTAAATTTCAAACTCAGCGTTGCGACCGCACGTTCCAAAACAATAACATTTCTCATAGCATTTTTTCGGATTACATCTCTATTTTTGTTGCCCTCTTATTACCTAGAAGTAAAAAACAAGAACAAAATCTATTTCCATACCTGAGGATGTCTGTAGGAACAGACGAAAGCTTGTAAAAACTAAAAAAGACCTTATGCAACTGGGATTTATAAACAGGGATCATATCATTCATATACAGGTTCGGAGTTAGTGTAACTTATTGAAATTGTTTGCGATGTATTCTCGCCATTTAAATCATTAACCTCTATATTTGTTTTTTGTATGAATGATTCGTGTAATTATATATATATATATATATATATATATATATATATATATATATATATATATATATGCAGAAATATATTTTTCAGGTGTGCTATATTTATGGGATAATAAGCTCAATATCAGAGATAGACAGTATGTAAATATAGAAGTGAACATTCTTTCATGCTAGACGCGTGAAATCCAGTGTCACAATCTCACATCAGTCCAACTATATATATATATATATATATATATATATATATATATATATATAAATATACAAATCAATTTTAATTTGAAGGATATAAAATTTTATTGCAAAATATGAACCCATCCTACTTTACAGATCTACACAAAGAAAAACGCAAAAAAACCTTCACGTTTTGCTCATAACTCTTGTGTTATATTGCGTTCCTTATGTTCCTCTATGCTAATATGATTTCATCAATCATTTTCCCCTTGTAACTATTATATTACCATATTTCCAACGACCAAAACTGCATCATTGGATTGATATCTCGTAAATATTGTATGAAGTCTATCGAATGTGACTGAAATAAATTCCAATATACAAACAATTACTTAAACATTATAACCTATGATAAGAAACAGAATAAATTATTAACTAATTTATTATAAACTAACTGTTTTGCAAAAATAAATGACGCAAAACTGTTAGTTTAAAGAAATGGATATCGCAATAATTTCTTGGAATACATTATTGTCTGATACTTGTAGAAACCAACAATAGATTCGACCAATGTTAATCAAATTATTTCTTTAAAAGCTGTGACGTTAGGTCGTCGAACAATGATAGATTTTGTGAGAGGCAGTATTCAATATTGTCACAGTTTGTGTACATACATACATTATATATATATATATATATATATATATATATATATATATATATATATATATATATATATGAATTGATTTAATCTGGTTTCCTCTATATTTGCGACTTCATAAAACCTTATATGGGCAGATGGAAAATGAAATGACGTTTATTGTTTGACACAGAACCAATAACTGATTAGCCTTTCGACAATTTGACAAATAAATTGTTTCATAAACTGTCGATTGATATTAATTCGAAGCCCGACGAGAAGATTGAATACCAATTCTGTAACAATTATCATAACAATCAGAGAAAGTCACGGAAATTGAGTTAATTCTCTCTGTTGAGGTCAAGTGATACAATCAATGATTTACTGAAATTGTTTTGTTGAGGAAACGACGGCAAAACTCTACGATCAGAAGGTAAGTTCATTGAAATTTGCCACTCTTCCTTGTATTTATTTTGATATCATATATATATATATATATATATATATATATATATATATATATATATATATATATATGTACGAAAAGTAAATTATCAAGGATTTTTCGATTTTAGACAAGATACAAAAATTATACCCTTACATTACATTTGATTTCGAGATATTAAAAGCCTACGAATACCAAGTATTAATGAAAGGAAGTATGAGCTAAAAATGCAACTTACATAGTATTATTAAATTGAGTAAGAATATAATATAATTAGAAAGTTATAATTGACCAATATTGGCTTACGGACATATCACGTTCAAATATCTCTTCCCGTACGATCATTGAATGTAAGCAATGGTCAGAACAAGCAAAAAAAAATTGTGATATGAGTTAGGGAGAAAATTTGAAACAATATCTTTACTGGGGAAAATATTTATAAAAGCTGAAAATAAATCATAAGTCGAATACGTTGCCATTATATCCCCATCATCATTTTTCTGATCTTGCCTGATAGATATGTTATTAGCGTTCGCCCATGTTCACTCTGCCTTTCTAGACGGTGGCGTAGTAGATATAATATATATATATATATATATATATATATATATATATATATATATATATATATATATACTGCGTGCCAAATTATTATCGAAATAACTTTTTTTCTAATATTTCAAAAACCATCCAATCAATTCACACAAATTTTTCACACAATATTAGCAACCCTGATCTGCGAAAGCCCTAAAATTTTCGTACTGATCTGCGCAAAGTAAACAAACTGGCGCCATATTTGTTATCAGCACGGTGATTTGAGAGGGCCAAATTATTCGAAAGGTTTAGTAAAATTCCCAGAATTGAGCAAACAAAACGTTTATTAATGTTGAACGTGAATGTTTATGATCAAAAGAAGCTAATAAATAAGATAATCAAACAAATAATAACATATACAAACAAAGGCATAGTTTTAAACAAATTAATATGGAATGTGCTTTTCCTGTTTTGAAATTACTTGAAAAAGTCGACGATCCATAGAATTTGTTAATTGTAGGATGTCATCTGCTGTAATGCCGCGAGATATGTCAATAATTGCTTCCCACAACTCAGCGTTGCTCCTAAATTGCCGTCCGTTGGCGTACAGTCTTCGCTTCATGATGCTCCAATGGTTTTCGATTGGGTTCAAATCCGGAGAATTTGCTGGCCACTTCATTTTTCGAGGTCCATCGAAGCCTGGCTGTTGCAAATATTCAGTAGTCTTGTGAGCAGCGTGTGAGGGGGCATTATCTTGCATAAAAACAATGGCCCTTCTGAAGGCAACTCTTTGCCTTTTCATCCACGGTTCAAGATGCTCCTTCATAAACGCTATGTATACATCAGCAGTCATTTTGACGCCATCTGGTACTCTCCATGGGCCCACTTATGTGTTTCCAATAATACCACCCCAGATCATTATGCCTTCACCGCCTTGTTGGCGTCTCAAACATTGTTGGCGATTCTGTCCGTCCATTGCCCAGGCTTTGCACCATCTATCTGACCCATCAAGTGTTGCTCGGGTTTCGTCTGTGAACAAAACTTTAGAGAAGTCAATAATCATATTGTCCTCTGCCCATTTCTATCGATTTCGAATTTGATTTCTCGTCAACGGAGGCTTTGATACAGGTTTGACTGTTGTTGCTGTTTCCTTCAGATACCGACACCGAGTACTTTTAGACACAGTATGATCCCCAATACGACTGACAAGCTCCTGACTGGTATGTCCTGGGTCTTCGTGGCCTCTCGTTTGTCGTGACATGAGACGACGTGGAATAACCCTTGGCTTGCCTTTATCTGCCCTTTTGCATACTTGTGTAGGGTCGGCGGTGAACTTTTTCACTGTTTGATGACACTTCCTTATCATTTTAAAAAATTCTAGAGTAGATTTACCTTTTGACAGTTCTGAGGTAAAAGTTTTCTTTTCAGCATCACTTAAACTGTTTTTACGGCCCATCTTTTCACTAAATTCTTATACTTTCTTAATAATTTGGCAGGCTCAAATCACCGTGCTGATAACAAATATGGCGCCAGTTTGTTTACATTGCGCAGATCACTAGGAAAATTTCAGCGATTACGCAGATCTGGGTTGCTAACATTGTATGAAAATTTTGTGTGAATTAATTGGACAGTTTTTGGAATATTAGAAAAAAGTTATTTCGATAATAATTTGGCACACAGTGTATATATAGGATCAAAATATTTTATACATACATGCTATCTAGTCAGTTTGAAATCAATCCTTGACTTTGTGAAACACCAATACAGCAGAAACGAACAATAATTGATATCACACGGACAAAATACCACAATACTCAAATCATACCCCTATCAATAACCAGAAATGTTTTCTCTATAATGACATCTACGTCAACCAGGATAAAAACAATATTTCAAAATGATAGAGAATATTGACAATTACCCAATTAAAACATGAAATGCCAACATCGACGAAGTTGTTTTCCCTCGAAATGATGGCATAAATTTCGATGTAATCATGATGGGTCAAAATGTTGATTTAGAAGGAATCAAGCTAACGACTCGGATTCGATTATGCAAACAAATATATGAACATTTCCAGAAGATATTACGAATAACAGAAGAAAAACTAACATTCCTAAGCTATTTGAAATTCAAAGACATTACCCAATTTTGGAAAGAAGATAAAATCTAATCTTGGCAAATTACGACCAGACGTTCAGTTAAATATTGAATAGTGTCGTTCCTGCACATCATTGGCTGATATTAAAAGAGGTTAACTAAAAAAAACTGTCGAAGAAGGCAGTAAAGATTATACAAAATATTATGAGAGCAAATGGATTATGCCTTGAAGAGAGCTGAATAGTGAATAGATTAGTCCACGAGACTTTCATTGTAGTATTTTATAACCTATGTTTGTGTTTTTATTTGAGTTTTATACTTTTTTATATATTTTATTTTTTATTTTAAACTTTTTGCGGGTGTATCATCCACCTTCTCTTCTATCCCGAATCTTTTTTTTTTTTTTGTCGATATAAGAAGGAAATACTGGAATATCTGAAGAACAATTAAAGGAAATAAAGCAAGATTATAGCTAAACAGATGAAGAATACTGAGGTGAATAATTGTTATTTCTTTCTTTTTACGACTTATCAACCTTTTTACCGGTTATTTAAAGCCGGGATATATTTTATATTGTAAGTTTTTTTTTTTTAATATAAAAATAATTTTCTGTTACAAATTCTACTGATTAATCCACAACTTGGCATAAGAAATGAATTCTTAACTTTTCCACGGGTATCTGTAAGTAAATATAACGAACCGAATGGAATTGAAACTCGACTCACCGCCTCCAAATCCGAGCCGTTACCCATAATACCATGCGCACATCTAACCTTACAGCACCTGGTATTCCCAACCGATCACCCATCTAGCTATTGACGAGATTGAAGGTTTCTCAAAGTCGGTGATCGAAGAAGAACCGATGTTAAAACGTGATACGGCTGTAATTCTGAGAAGAATACTACGCGTTTGACGAAATCTACTGTCCTTAGATCCGTAACTACATTGCATTAAATAATTATTAATATATTAGCAGTTGGTATTAAATTAATAGTATTATATTTCAAATTATAAATCTAAATAGTTGATTGAAAATACTATAATTATTAGAAAATATATTCAGTTTGAATACGGAAGAAATCATAAAAATGACTTGAAGTGATAGGTTTGTAAACTTTTTCTCTTACCTAGGTGTTGTTTCCATACAGAAAAAGGTTATTAACACTCAATGCACACATGATGACTTCAATTTCATTCAACGTTGTGTGTATGTATCTTTCCATGTGCAGATGTATTACCTAATTTAAAGACTAAAAATATTTCTTCAAAATTAAGAATTTTTAAGTCTATTTAGCATTGAATAATTGACGAAAAGTTTCATAAAGGCTCATAAAACTCTTACATTTATAGGGTTAAATATGTTTCTTTTTTTGTTTCTTGACACAAAAATCATGATTTAATTTCTCTCCGAGAAAACGTGGCTGGTAAAGTATTACCCCTATGTCATATTTTCAAGATAAGTCAAATTCTATTTTTACATTAAATGATACATACATACATACATAAATAGAATGTGCGATATATTTATAAAAAAAAAAGTGTGATGTGTAAATTGTCGTCTGAATTACGAAACATGCAAGAAACACTAATATTTTATTTTAACAGATATGTATGCAAAATTACACAAAATTATTTTGAATTCCATAGAGTAAATTCATTCAATAAAGCGCCATTGACTTCATCCAAGGCATCCAGATGACTTCGGAATCTCCTGCATCTCTTCTGGAGAGTTCCTTGTCTAAGCTGTTGAATGGCGCTATGATACTTCATCTTTAGTATTAGAAAGAATTGTGTTGCTTTCTTGCTCAAGAGCGCCCCACATATACTCAAAATAGTTACAGTCTGGAGAAATCGCTGGCCAGATTTAAGGGGTGATGTGGTCACAGTAATTAGCTGACAGCCATGACTGGGTTCTAATGCATAAGTGGCATGATGCAGCGTTCCTTTGACAGACATAGGGTATTCCAGCAACCATCCTCTTGACCCAGAATCACTACCTCCTCAGGGCATGTAGGCCTCCTTGTTGAGTCTTAGGCACAAATTCGTGAGTTCTTTTTCTTATCAGAACGACCGAAATAAGTTTACCGAGCTTCCATATTTTCGTTATTACAAGTAGACTCATTCAAATTTTACCGAATCATCTGAATTGTCATCAGATTGACACGTAAACATTCTGTCGTTTCCAAATTTCTGACAGAGTACATCATTTTATTTGGAAATATCATTAATGGATTTTTTCATTTGTAAAAACAACATCCCTCGAATGACCAAAGTTTTTCTACTCACAAATACTGGCTCCTTCCTCATCATTTTCAATGACTGTATGCAAGTTTAAGGTCGTAAACGTCGGATTTCGGCTAGAATTTTCTCTTTATGTTCTGGAATTGTTCGAGGTTTCTTTGCGTAAACCCGTTCTTTCTGACATTAAAATATTGCCGTTGTTCTTTTCTCTAAGTTTGATTAATTGGTCCTTCTTTTTAATAGCAAAAGCCATATCCAAGGGAGGGTTTATGACCTGCAAAAACAGAAAAATAAAATATAAAATATTGAAAATGACGACTTTTTCTAATCTTCAGTATTAATTTAACATATATATATATATATATATATATATATATATATATATATATATATATATATATTTGTGTGTGCATATACATATATATATATATATATATATATATATATATATATATATATATATATATATAAATTTCATATTGAATATTAAAAAAACGACTACTTTCTGATTTCTGATTGTAGCAAGATGTGATAAGTTAATTTAATTTATTGCCCCTATAGCCACAAAAATCCCAACGTATTGCCTTATACAACTTATTGTCTTTCATTCTGACCTGAAGAAGCCATGTATAAAAGTAGTTGACAAAACTTTATTAAGATTCTGCAGTTTGTTTTCATCCTCTTTAGTTTTGTTTCGTAGAGGTTTCTACAGCCTTAAAAAAAAATATATAATATATATATATATATATATATATATATATATATATATATATATTTAAATTTGAAATTTATATATATGTATATATATATATATATATAATTTAATGAAAACAGACAACTTTAAGTGTCCATTAGTTATAATTTATTTCCACAGGAAATTTCTTTATTCCTGGATCATTCTATCACACTTTCAAGGATGTAAAAATGAATTAAATTTAAGTGTGTTCTGATGAGCCAGGGAAAAATCACTGTGGAAACAATTGATCACCTATGGACCCTTAACGTTCTGATTTAACATTGAGCTCTCCGGATTTCATTCTACTTGGGATTATCCATACAGTTTACCAAAATATTCATCACTTAATTATATATATATATATATATATATATATATATATATATATATATATATATATATATATATATATATAATTTTATATATTACCGTCATTCATAAGAAAATATACCTTAAAAATATTTCACAAAATTTAAACGAATTGGTTTATCTTCAAACACCATAGGAAGACATCAATCTTCTAATTAAAAATATAAAATGCTGACTATAATATGTACAGCTTGAATAATAATGAAAATATATAATTTATGATGTGATAAAGCAAATAAATTCTATAGTCATAGATAATAAATAACACTTCAATCAGTCATATTTTATACATTGACAAAGTTGAATTTTTTTTTATTTTATATTAGTTACGGAACACGTTATTCCTACTAAAAAGAAACCAAGTTAAATAAAAATTCAGTCAGCTTATATTTTAAATAAAAAACATCCTAAATTCATGCATTATTTAAAACATATATCAAATTATTATGTCGCAATATCTCATCTTTTTAAAAGATGAGATATTGTTTAAAAAACTTTAACAAATGACGGAAAATACGACGCCATAAACCTAAGGTAAATTGGGATTGCGACAGATATTTTCTAAATGCCAATTAAAGTATTGAGAAAGAGGGGAATTTCGTTAGAAGCAAAGAAAAGGGAACTTAAATTTTACTTATATTCAACCCTCTTTTATGTCAGTGGATGCTGGACAATCTCATCACACATGTGGGAATGACTTGAAACAATACAAATGTGGTTCTACAAAAAGAATGCCGAGAATACCGTTACTGAGAAAGTGTGCAATGACAAACTTTTAGAGAAAATGTGAAAAAAATTACACTTAAACTCAACATCAGAATGACACATTTGAACTTCATAGACCATATAACTAGTAAAGAGGTGTTAGAATATGTGATACTCATAGGACACATTAAAGAAAATAAGTGATAGAGAAAAGCAGTGAATAACCATCCAAATGGACTTTTGTAAAGGCTTGTCAGAGTAGTGACAGGAAAAGACAGCAAAGGCAAATATTACTAAGAACTACAAAAAAAAAAAACAGGAAAATTGGGGAGATCCACGTGCTGATGGGACACGGATGCATAATAATAATAATAATAATAATAATAATAATAATATAAAATTTCCGTGACAAAAGTCAAGAATCTATCGACTATCTGATCTCAGGGTGTTCTGTACTTACGCCGATATATCGGTGTAATAGTTGCACTGGACAATGTGCAAACACGTTGAAAAAGTTCCAACAATTACGGGTACAAACATCGCCTAACACCAGTTACAGAAGTCAACTCAATTCTGTTAGATTGCACTGTCTTTATTTTAAAGAAAATAGGCTGGACATAATAGTCAAATCCGAAAAGAAAAAAATCTACAAACTGATAGGGCTTGTAGACTTGGAAAGTAGTGTGACAATTGCAGAAATCGAAATAATAATAATAATAATGCATTTCACCGAACGCACTTGGAAATAACAACGGCAGACAAAGATGAAAAATGCTTTAAGAATAACAATATAAACTTCTAAAAATGTAAGTAAAATAAAGAAGATTGTGCAATCGCCTGCAGGAAATATGTTAAGAAAGGCTGTTGCTTCAAATGTCATCAATGAAAAATAATGTAAAATATTACGAAATCTCTTTAAATCTATGAAATGAATTAAGCTTCTACATGTAAGTAAGCATAACTAGGGAAGTGTGTTTATTGTTCTAGGAAGTATATTAGAATTATTAGTCAATTACCAACAAATATAGATCGATATTTGAGGGCTTGGGTGCTTAAAGTTTGGATTAGTTATGACAACATTCAACCGACAAGAACTTGAATATATTTAAACGTTTCAAAGCCTAATCTACCAAATGAAAAATTTTGCTTTTACACGATTTGGACAATTTTGGTGTTACATGGTGTTTCATGGAAACTTCATGCGTAATTTATCGCCTGACTGAATAAAGAACTTGAAAAAATGTGCACTGATGCCCACAACAACATTTTCTTTTAATATCAAAAAATAATATCAAGGATTATCGATATTTAACTATCCTGAATTATATAGAATTGACATTAAGTAAAAAAACAATATTTTGATATGTTTCACATGAAGCCAACCCAGACCCATATATGCACTTATTGTTATGTAGCTTTTAGACTTATTTATTAGTTAATATATATATATATCAATAAATTTGTTTGCATAATTATACCACAAAACATGTTAATATATATAATTTGAAAGTTAGAAGTTATGACATGAAAGTCACACAATCTATTACTCTTATAATTATAAAATATTTTTCAATATACTGTTTATTTTGAAAATGTAGGATGACAAATTTAGTCGTGATATATGTAAGCAACGATGCCTACATATAGACTAAAGCCAATTTACCAACAATATGCAATTGTTAGATATAAATTAAAAAAGATTAATCCTAATAATATAAATAATACTCTATTTTTAAGTATTCAAGTGTTTATATGTAAATATATAAGTGAATGAATGTAGAATTGTTACATAAGAAATGCTAAGTTTGTCACATAACTAAATCGTATGTAACTCGTGGCGATATATAATGTGATTATGGATTCCGCCAGAACATGTATACTTCGCACCTGATTATTTATCCATATTATGATTTTTATCTTTTTTATAATGTAACTTTTTTCACATTTGTTCTAACGGTTAAAATATATACATTCTCTCTCTTTCCCTTCTCTCTCTCTCTCTCTCTCTCTCTCTCTCACTCTCTGTCTCTTTATCAATTTAAAATTCCTTTATTCTCAGAATTTTTTGTCAAAAGCTAACGTCACAAAATCCTGACCTGAGGTCACGCCCCAAAACATAACTCCAGGTGATGAAATAACACAGAAAAGCAATGAAAGAAAGAGAGAAAAAAAACAGTGAAAAGAAACGGAAAAGAAGTGAATATTTATTGAAATTATATCTCTCAGTCAACAAAGAGGAAAGCAAAAGCAACGCTTAAAAGAAAGATTATGAAGTCTGATAAAAAGACAACACTTTACACTTTCAATGGCGACTACATGCCTTGCGGCTAGAAGACAGGACAGATTCAATAGATTCATTTCGTAGAAATTTATAAAAACGCAGGGAGAATATGGAGAATTTAATTCTCATATTAAATTTCAAAAGTTATTTCGGCACGAAACTAGCTTAGCGACGCTTATCCTCATAGCTAAATGGCACGACTACATGTAAGTAACACACGCAAACTACATACACATACACACATAATGTATATTTGGTATTCAAACTTTCTTTTAAACATGTTCCATTGAATATAACAGATTTATATTTTGTTTTTCTAGCATTTTTACATTTTTTTCTATTTGGTGAGTGTATTGAGTATTGCGAAAAATTTTGTATATATATATATATATATATATATATATATATATATATATATATATAAAGACAACATTGTCTCCGAATGAAGTACATATATATATATATATATATATATATATATATATATATATATATATATATATATATATATGCAGTTTTACAATGGGTGACGAAATGCGGCCAAAAAATAATATACCTGCTATAGGTGCAAAAAACCTTAACAAAAAGGAACCAAAGGCAAATGCAATCTAACAGATACAGAAACGATGTTAAGATAAATCTATTCACGGTCAATATTTAGCCAGTACCAAACATGCTAATGTAGACAAACGTCGTACACATCGGTGGCTACGTAAGACAGGGTTAAAAGCTGAAACCGAAGCTTTTATTCTTACTGCCCAGAACCAATGCTTACTAACTAGATATTACTAAACACACATACTGAAAAATTATATCTTCCCTAAATGCAAATTCCTGGCTAAATATCCAAAAACATTTAACCGTCTTGTATATGGCACTCACTGAGTATAAAATCCAGCATGGCAATGGGGAATCTGCCAAATTTACACAAAAGAAAACTGCAAGAAATTGGTATGAAGACCACACAGACCCGGTTGCAGAGTAAGGTACTGTAAAAAATTTTATGACGTTAAAATACACATAGACAGAACAGTCAAAGCTAATTGCCCAGATAGTCATCAGAATATGGATAAACCTGCCTCTTTATTGATATGTCAGTGCCTGCAAACTGTAATGTATCTTCGAAGATCTTTGAATTCTGAAAAGGACCCGAAATCGAAATTTCAAAAATGTGGCATATTAGGGCATTAACAACTGTTGTATTTGGAGCAATCAAGCCTACTGTAATAGATTCCAACAGACATTGAAGCGATTCCTAGTGGCCCATACTTTAAGGAAATGCAAAAAAAAAAATATTCCCACACCTTACGAAGGGCTTTATCTATGTAAAATATGTGTGATCTTAGGCTTTTTTCTCCCGAAAAATTCACTGTGGAAAATGTCATGATGTCATTTCTAACCTTAAATCTCTGGATAGGACCCGGAATGAAATGAGTATACATCAGAAATCAAAGAAAAAAATTTACTTATGAATTAAACTTATTCAATCCTAGAACTATAAAAGCCTAAAATAAAAGGGCCTAATCGAATGCGAACGGCAATATTAAATTTTTCTCGTAAACCACAAACAACTTTTGTGTTTTGTTCTCCCTACATAGATCAATTAAGTAATGTCAATATCAAATAATCGCAAAAGGGGTGCAACTATATAATTTTCTCTCCTTTCGACGAATACGACCATTGCTTTTATGATAAATCTATAGTTTATGTCACTAAATTCAGAATGTTCCTCTTCCTTGACAACCACGGCAAGAAAGTCCGGTCAGTCATCCTATTTAATCCATAGCTGAGGGAAAATAAAAGGATGTATTAATACCTATCCGAGGGATATTTGCCTGTTGGAAACTCGGCACTTCGATTTCACTTCATGATCCTCTATCCATTAGATCACACGCAAAGATATACATGTATACATATATAGTAGATAGCGAAGCTGCATTGCTATTGGTTGATTCACGCCACAAAAGATATATTCTTGGTAAAAATTGGCGAGTTAACATTGATTGCTATGTTTAATCCTTTTTCTGCATACAAACGCTCTCCAATATTGAGCGCACGTTCATACTAATTTAGAGAATTTAAAGAATATCTATCTATCTATCTATCTATCTATCTATCTATCTATCTATCTATCTATCTATCTGGTTTCATACTTGGTAGCACTCTGATGGCCTGGAGATAACGTTGGAACATGAAACAAACACGCCATTCGGCGTTGACCCAGGTTACCCCTTTTATATATATTTTTTTATATATTTTACATGAGTGATATTGACAACTTTTGCCCATATAATATATATATATATATATATATATATATATATATATATATATATATATATATATGTGTGTGTGTGTGTGTGTGTGTGTGTGTGTGTGTGTGATAAAATTAAATTTTATGGAATACTTTTTTTGGGAGAACGGTTACATGATTTGAGGTAAAACAATTTTTTCCCCTTACCATCCTGTTTTATTACGGTATTAATAAAAAAGTTTCGTGTTAGTAATTCGTTTTAGATTACCGACGATTGTGTTTGAAAATGTGTCGGTCGAAAGGTACCTTACATTTTATGTTTTAAACGTGGATGTTGTTGTAACTTATGTTTAATAGGATCCCATATTTTTTATTCCTCAAATGTTTGATTAGATTTGGCAGTAGAAATCTGTCTATATATATATATATATATATATATATATATATATATATATATATATATATATATTCACATATATACACACACACAGACACACACACACACACACATATATATATATATATATATATATATATATATATATAGATAGATAGATAGAAGATAGATAGATAAAGATAGATAGACTCTACGAATGGTAGAGAAATGTTTATGTTTGTCACAGAGCGTATGCACCTACAAGAAGTGTGGACAACGACTCTGATCGCCGACGTCCTGTCTTTTATTTAACCACTATTGTCCTGCAGTGTAACTAAAAGAGTATTCCTTATATATTTTCGTATATATTTGTATATATTTTCAATGGAAGGTAATGGCTACATTTTCTGGTTTATTATATTATTCGACTATTCAATACAAGTAATTATACGGAGGATAATATTATTTTATCGTATTTTCTAGAGAGGTATCTCAGTGAAATCCATTAAGCTGAAATTATTAATGAACATTATATTAACTAGCTATCTTACTCTTCTGAGAGTCAGTCCTTTACAATCCTATTTGGTCTTTGTTCTGGTAAGGATTTTAAAGATGACGTATATCTCATCAAAAAATATGTATGAAATTACTAACCTCTCTAATACGAAATTTTATATCGGCTACGTTCGCCGTCAATGTATCATATATAAACATCAATATAGACCATATTCTCATCCATTAGAAGGAGCCTTCCGAGCTCCGAATCCATTGTCATCTAATTGAGGAACATTATCAGTCGGCAAATGCATTACAAGACTGGCGAGATCTAAATGGTATAAATATTGAAATCTTTCAAATCTTATCAGGTGTATAACAAGGAAGAAATGAGAGATCTTGTCTATTTAATCCTTGCTTAGACAATGCATCATACATTTACATACACAGATGTGTAGGAATAGACATTCATTTAAGAATTCCATATAAATCCATAAACGAATCTACTAATAGGACAAGGATCCTTCTTCCACGCTAAAGGCAATGTACTGATAATGAGGGAGGATGCGACGATTATATATATATATATATACATATAAATGTGGCACCCTGCATTATTAGAAAACTAAAAAGAGATATTCATAAAAATATGATTTAATTTTTATTCGGTTTATTAACCAGTTGATAGTTATTTAGAGACGAAGAATAATTGAGTTTTGAGAATAATTCTCTAATTGTATTTAGGCGTTCCGAAAGAAAGAAAAAGGAAAGAAAAAAAAAGAAATAATAAAAAGAAAGAGGAGAAATAGATAGTACAAAACCCGGTCATAAGTAAAACTAAAACAAAACAGGTGTCAAAAGATATCCAGGTCAAAGTACCTGACCGAAATTCGCGGAAAAATAGGAATTGTTATATTTGGTTGAAGGAATAGAGTTTAGAAATAATGATACGAGACGTGGTAGTGAGGGCGATTGATGCATAACAGATGTCGGTCAAGCACCTGACCTACTTTCGTGTCCGCGGAGTATGGGAGTTTATTATCAATTTGGTTGAAGAAATAAAATTTTAAGTACAATGGATAAAAAATATTAATAAGTGACAAACGAAAAGGGTGTCATTGAGATGAGAGGTGACCGCTGGGAATTGTATACGAAAACAAGACATTGGTACACAAACCCTGACCATTTCTAGAGTTGAAGATAAGAACCACCCACGATGATGAGTGAAGATATTTTCAATTCAGATAATTAAGATTTTGTTAACAGACCCGAGCGAAAGAAAGAGGTGAAAGCAATTGTTTTGGCTAGCAGAAGGCGCCGCGAAGGCGAAAAAAATTCTTTCTTTAAGTCGCATCTAATTAGCGGCAGGCTGTTTTGACAAAGGCCAAATGTGAAGGAAACCGAAATCGTCATTTTCGTGCGAAAAGGCCAATTTTGATTTTGTTTTTTTAAACAAGGTATTTCTTCCCCCCAGAACAAAGCTACGGATTGTCCACGCCCGATTGGAGACGTCACGAAGGAAGGAGGGAAGATACCGACCAGAGTCTCATTGGCCGAGAGCGGTCACGTGATGTGCGAGGGAGGAGGAAAGACGCTCGACCAGGACCCCATTGGTCGAGAGCGGTCACCGACATACGAGAGACCAGGGAAGGGTATGCGCCTCCCCCCCAGAGACACTGTAAGGAAGTAGGAGGAAAGTAAGAGCGATAATGGGAAATCAGAAATAATGCGACTTTTGAAATTATCAAGAAAACCCTGGCGCCGACAGAACCCACCCCAGTTTGTTGCGGCGTCAATAAAAGCAGGACCCCAATCGACAGAAATCAGTTCAGCCCCGGACGGCAGAGAGAAGAGTTCGGACCTTGGCGAGAAGAGTTGCAGGGCGGACGAAGAAGAAGTTACTTGCAGTTGCGCCTAGAAGAAGTTGAAATCAAACCAAGCCTAAGGATAGAAATTCGTCCAAGACAAGTCGAAGTGAATAAATTCGTCCAACCCAAATCGAAGTGAAGAAATTCGTCCAACTCAAGCCGAAGTGAATAAGCTCGTCCAACTCAAGCCGAAGAGAAGAAGTCGATTCGCGCACTGACGGCGAGAAGAATCAGCCGTGAACGACTGGTAGAGATCAGCGCCCAGTGAGAAACCAAACCACACCCCGACATGCAAATTTCTAGAGAGTAGGCAACCTGAAGTCTTTGTTGTATGGTAGAAGTTTGTTGCCACAGTCCACAAAACGGGTCGGGAAGTAGGGAATAATTTTTATGTAACGAACATTTAGATATAAAAAAGGTTATTAATTTTTTTTCAGTAATTTTTGGCCTCGTGAGTTTTTTCTTTTTTCTTGTGTGTTATCACCCCGTAGAACTCAGCTTGCATACGGCCCCAATCCCTGTTTGATCCCGTCTGTCTAAGATCTAATCACAACGTGGGTAGGCAGACCGGAGATCAGTGCAGTTACCCTAGTAACCAGGCGTTGGAAGCGAGTTGGGAACGGCGAGGCTGGTAATCATCTAACCAGAGGGTTAGAACGTCACACTTGGAGCCGCGAAAGAGATCGAACGACAGAGTCGACGCTGCGACCAGGGGGGGCGACGTCACATATATATATATATATATATGGGATAAGCAGGACCTTAAAAAGGGAAATACACATCCTCTACCAAGTAATTCAATTAAATATAACTTTATAAAACAGAAACAATAATCTGGAATTCGAATGAAAACATCGATGGTCTATAAGCTGAATCCATAATAAGAATTCAGGATGCGGAATTACTATGTCTATGGGTTAATTTATAAGAAATTTAGTATAGAATATAAGAAAATTGAAAATAGAATAGTCGAAACAATTGGTAGTTTCATCCAACATAAAACCAAAAACACTGCTACAAAACCAGAAATTTAAACTGAAATCTAGTATCATGAACTTAAATAGCCTCATTAAATCACAACTTTCATATGGATGTCGTAGATGGTGCGAAACCTGTTCAGAAATATCTAAACCACTTGCTGTATAAAAACGCATTCTAAGATCAATGATTAAAAATAGTTTTAAGCGAGTGAATCCAGTTTTTCTTGGCGAAGGCTATCATACTTCGAATGTTGTTGACTGAAGTTACATAATCACAAAAAAAGAACGAGATTTAAGAAAAACATATAATTGGGGGACTTTCAACAGCAAAAAAAATGGAATGGATATCACATGGAACTCGAAGACAAAATGTGGAAATTCGACTTCAAATATCAGATTAGGAAGTAAACCCACAGCAATAGACGAAAGAGTGATAACATTTACTGAAATTAAGAAACCTATTTTGCTGAAAAATTGTTTGAAAAGAAAGATTTTATAAATTTAAACCGACAGTAATTCTGGCTGTT
>CAHIKZ030001258.1:812500-817500 GCA_903632075.3 Acanthosepion pharaonis
GATTCAACAAGTGTGGCAATTCCAGCCCACCATGACACAGACTTTAGACACAGGCTACTTTACGGAGCTTCTGGTTGCGCCCACCCGACAAGAGGGTGGATAACATGCGCTCGATCGCCTGCCTATGGTCCTTGCACAGAGGAAGTACAGCTAACGGTAAAAGTAAAGGATAAGAGAAAATACGCCTCAACTATATCCTTCAAAGAAAACTTCATTCGGCGCTACGATCAGACCGACGCCTGTACTTCTGACCACTTTTGTTCACACTCCAAGAATGCCGACAGGACCGTTCGTCCAACTAAATGAAGAGAGAACCTCTTTCAGGCACATAACCGCAAGCTGGAAGTCATGTGACTGTTAATATCAGCCCCTGTGACCTTTTCGTCCCGTTTAAGCGCCTTCTGTACCATCTCAATGTTGCTGCGGCACAACACAAAAATTGATACGTCATCGCTGTACACGGAAACCCTGGCTCGAGCTCCACAAGGGACAGCGATTTCACTTAGGACCCGACTGCACGCCCCGTCCCTCAGCTGGAAAAGCAGAGACTCCAACGTAAAGTAGGGGCGACAGTGGGCAAACCGACGAACCGACCAATACAGCACAAAAGCGCGCTACCGCTTCCCCTTCACCTGTGCCAGCGCACTGAGGGAGCGATACATTATGCTAATCCACTTGCAGAAGTCGGGTTCGAATCAGGCGGCCTGCAGGACAGCAGCCAGATACCGATGGTCACCCCGATCAAATGTCTTGGACTGATCCAAATTGATCAGCGCAGCTTGCTCCTCGCCTTTTACACGATCTAGGATCGTGAGGATCAGATGCTGGTTCCTCTGAATTGTTCAGCCCTTCACAGCACGTCTGATCAGGTTCCAACAGACTCTCGGCAAGTGACTGCAAACGCTCCGACAGGATCTTGGCCAGAATATTTAACTGTTTGTTCAGCAGAGTTATGGGCTTGTAACCATCTAAATCCCGCCCACCATCCTTGCCCTTTTTTAACAGCGTGATCCGACTGGTGATGGCCTGTGCCGGAACCAGCTGTTGAGCACGACAGACAAAATCGGAACAAAGGTGTGCGACAGCCTCAAGTTCAATTCAGATGGTAAACCACCAACTCCCAGAGACTTCACAATGCCGACACTCTTCAATGCCAAGTAGACTTCGCCCTTCCGTTGGTATTTATACAACAACAGTCATCATTGTCTACTAAATTAGTAGTACAGAACACGTGAGCGAAAAATATAAGGAAATCCAATGTTATATATTTAAACTATCAAGAGACAGTTAACAATTCTCGGACACATTAATTTGATGGACTGTCTGGAGAATTTAACACCCACAGCATGTAGTGATGTAAGCAATGGTTATAAGGAAACACCTGCGTAATGATTCAACATTTTCTTCGAATGACAAGAAGAGGGGGAGTGTCATACGTGCTCGAACGGAAGGAATTTAAAAGATAAAGATTCAGAAATTTAGATGATGCTATATAATATATCGCAATATATTTATTTATTTAGTAGCTAACTTTAAACCTGGACATGTTCTCAGTGCTGAATAGTGCTAATGCCGATTATCATTTGAATGTTTTAGAATCAGTGTATATAAAGTCCAACCTACCATCTCCCTGAAATTAGAAAGAGAGTTTGTTGGGGATAAATATAATTAAAATTTAAAGTATTATGATGTTTTTATTTGCATATATTAGACTGTATGCAGTCTTTATCCTCGATTATCCTTGATGAGAGAGGACAGATAAAATGGTTTAACTCTGTTTAAATCGTTAAACTTATCTATTACTAACTTACGATAATATATATTTTGCATTAGCCCTTTGTTTTTGATGTGATTTTTTTTTTTGTTAATAATTGCCGTTTCATATGCCTGCCTTTTATTACCCTAATAGCATTACAGTTTATGATGTATACAATACAAAAGCTATGGAGATGTTTCACTATTTATATCAGAATTTTTTAGATGAATTATTATTTACAAGTTGCGTAATTCTATTTTTTCAATACCGAAATCGGGAATAAAAAGTGTGACAAAAGATATTAGATACGTTAACGTTTCATCGAGGACATAAAATCACGAAAATCAAGATATTTATTCAGATATCTGACCTTACTGTCACTAATTTATTCTCGGCGCTTTTCTCTCACGTTTCATCAAGGACACATAAACTTTGCACTAGATTGCCATCTTGTGTCTAAGTCAGAACGGTTTCCACGAAGAAAACACAGGTTTCAATATTTATCGTCTCTATCAATAAAATATTCAGAGCAAATGAGGATAACATTAGATATAACCACACACGCACAATATACATACATACATACATATATATATATATATATATATATATATATATATATATATATATATATATATATATTTATATACTATATGCAGACAGATAATGAAGAAAAGAATCTATGAACACCTGTCATATTAATAACACCTGATAAGAATACGTGGGAGAGGTTTACATACGTGAAATAAATTTTTATTCATTTTTGGATTATCAAATGAATTCTTGTCGAATCGTACTGTATGCAGTTTTGAATCTTTCTTCGAACTTTCAATCTTCATCGTATGTTAGGGATTTTGTTTATATATATATATATATATATATATATATATATATATATATATATATATATATATATATAAATTCCTGTCATGCGTTTGTTTTTGTCCGTGTATGTTAAATTCAACCAGGCTCACTTCAGAGCAGAAAATCGAGAACAAAATCTGCATACTGTCTAATGTTATATGCAAATAAGAAAACTAAAAATATTAAATGCCAATTAATTTTAAGTTCAACAACCTCTTTACCTACTTTAAAAGAGATGGTTGGTTTGACTTTATATACATTAAATTTTAAACTTACAAATCATAACTGATATTAGAACTAATGAGAACATATCCAGGTTATAAGTGTAATTCCTAAATAAACATATGACAAATGGTGATATTCATAATTTAAATCTGTCTTTTAAATCGTGTACCAACTAACCTATGAGGCTGGATTATACACTTGATGGCTTGATAACACCTTCCTAGATCAACCATCTAAGAACATATGACATTTTACAAAGTGAGAACGAGTACACAATCTTTCTTTGGTATCTCATAGACTGAACACAATACATATTGGGGTTTCCACAGATCAACACTTCTTAAATCAAAGATTCCTTACTGGCATGGAATTCCACTCAGAACACTGGTTTTCTGCTTGTATTTATACAACAACTGCCATCATCGCCTACGAATTGAATGGACAGAATAAAACATCTAAACCCATCTGCAGATTATAGGGCAACAGAGTCAGTACGTTACGTCTCGTAATCAGTAAAATTCTCAACGATGTAGATTCTTACTGTGGTTTCTACAAATATTTTCATGGGAACTTCTCCGAAGGGTTTCTTCCCTGGTGTCTGACTACATAAATTTAAAGGTGCTACTGGATTGGCATCTAAGCCCCAACTGTTTATTTTTGAAATAGCTCAATGCAACCAATGTTTCTACCCAGAGGGTTTTTTTTCTCCTCCTTCCAGGCTGTGAAACTGTCTTTAGTTTACTTGCATCTCTGATAAATAGAATCATCAAAATTTAAATGCAACGTTATTCGCCATCTTCTATCTTCTTACATCCCGTTCATCTTTTGTTCTTTCCTCAAACCTCCCTATACTCAGTCTTTTCTCTTATTTTCACTCCCGGTAAACATCTGCGTAATTTCCGTATTGCCTAGGGTGAAATGATAAACAAAAATGCTACTGTGGTGTTTTATAGGAAGAAACTTTCTACGGGGTAATTGTTGCTAACCATATGTTGAACTAGTTTGAATTCAAAGTTATCCTACCCTTACTCAATTCATGAATAATATTGTAGAAGACATTTTGTTCTACAAGAAGCGAGGAGTAATTTGTCGCCATTTTCTTTTTTTGTTTTTAGTTTCACGCATGCGCGTTGTTTGTTTTTGATTTTGCCGACTGCACAGTATAGTAGGGTCAGTTGGGCATCGTCTGTGAGAAAAGAGCACCATGAGGCAATTCACTCCGATAAAAATTTAAAAACGGTATGCTGTAATGCTTGGCATTTGCGCCGGAAGCTTGAATACGAACATTTCAGAGTGTTTGTCTGTCAGTCTGTGGATAGTGCACAGGATTCGGAAAGAGTTGGGTGAGTTTAATGGTGATTACGAAAAGACGGCAGCTCGGAAATTCACTCTGATTCTTCTGATAAGAAAAAAACGCCCGAATTTGTTGGTGCCCTCAGACTCAACACGGTGCCTACATCAAGTGCCTTGAGAAGGTAGTGCTGCCCTGGGTCAAGAGTGGCTGCTGGAAGGCCGTATATCTGGCAATAGGTCTTTGGACCATGCCATACAAGCAGGAGACCCCAGTCTTGAATGCCATCATCTTGATTATTATGTGTTCGGCGCAATGTCGTGAGAGAGAAACAAAAGTCCTTGTAACAACAAAGATGAATTAAAGGCAAGTATTATGGCAGCTTTCACCAACTTAAACAAGTAGACCGTCTAGAAGAGATGCAGGAGATTCTGAAGTTGTCTGGAGACCCTGGTTGAAGCCAATGGCGGTTTTATTGAATAAATCTGCTGCTTAGTATTTACAGATATTTTCGTGTAATTTTGGTAAAATGAGATGTCAGTGTTATTTTTATTTCTGCGTAATTTTGACGACAATTTCTCCATCACATCCTGCATATCTGAGAAGCGAATTCATCCGCCACACTTGGAACTTGCATTTGACAGGCCAATCCCATTTTCCACGCTGATAGCCACTACGCTATGCCACTATACAAATCCAGTTAACGTACCTGAAAATTTGCCTTAATTAGAGTATTCGTTCTGGCATCTCCTGCGATGGTCTAGCTTTCCAAGTGTCAGATCAGACAAAAGACATGAACTATTGCTGCTATATCTGAGCTGGAGTAGACTAAAGCTGACGTCCTCGCCTTCACAGAATTCCTGT
>CAHIKZ030001258.1:822500-915000 GCA_903632075.3 Acanthosepion pharaonis
ATATTGTTTAATATTAAAAAACATATACTTTTTACATATATATATATATATATATATATATATATATATATATATATATATATATATAAATGAACATTGAGTCTGACGATTGTGTCTAGCATGAAACAGCCTGTGGTCCCTGAGTGTTGACGTCAATATTCATTTTATATTTACATACGCTCTATCTCTGATATTGAGCACTTTATTCCATATATATAGCACCCCTTAAAACTGTATTTCGGCACCCACACGCACACACGCAAATACACACGCACACACAAACACACACCCACATATATATATATATATATATATATATATATATACGGTCGAAATGTAATATCTGTTCTAGTTTAGTATAAAGTTGGAATTCTTTTAATGGATTCTTATGTATTTTCTTATTCAACTTTTTTCTATAAATCAGAGTTTTTGTAATGAGAAAATAATCACATATAGTGTTATCTCCTCTTTTCGTCCCTGTAATCTTCATTGAAAATCGTTGCGTATTTGAATACATATTTAAAGCAAATATCAGTCATTCATTTTCTCTTTTTAGAAGGAGAAAATGCTTTAAACCTTCACAGGAAATTAATGAATATTAATGGAATGTCTGTTCCTGATGTAAGTGAAGCAAGTATATGAGTCACATGGATTAATGGAAATCTAAGAGCGAAATAAGAAGATGAGCTTCGTGACAGAAAGGAATCATGCATTTAAAGATTATGCCCAATAGCAATGTTACCATTTGCGAATTCTACGTTAGCACATTGTCTAAGCACAAATCATCGCTTCTTCTAAATTGGATACAAGTGGAGATGAAAGATGTGCTTTTGCAACGTGCGATTTGTAAGGCATCACAACAGCTTAAACACAAGACAAGCAGTCACCGCAAATAAATGATCTGCCTTGACTAATCCAACGTACAATTTTCTTAGAGGACCACAATACCATCTCTTAGGTCACATGAAATAGACACTGCCATTTCATCCGTTCAAAGATCACGTGATAAAAAGACAACGTATTTGTGTAATATACTCCAACTACACAAGTGTGCATGGCCACAGCCAGGATCGAGACGGGTGAAATAGAAGCAATTTTGCAAAAATCTTTTGATATGTATTTTCCCATGCTTTGGGGTCATCTCCAATTACAATTTGACATTTTACATATTGACTCCTGCTAGTATACTGCGTTACTCATGAAAAAGTACCCGATCTTAGAAGAAACATTTTGTGTTTTAATAGATTATTATAATATATGTAAAAAGATCTATGACTCATTCCAACTGACTAAAGAGTTGCTTGCAAATTTTATATCAATCTCTTGCAGGATTTAACTTAAAACGTTATATACAAGATTGACCATAATGTTTCTCAAGTTACTGCTAGCATTTACAAGGCATGGCTAACTTGGCTAACAGTCTAACTCTCTCCCTTCGGGCGGAGAGGAACCCGGACGTGGCTCCGCCGAAGGGCAGAGTCTCGTTCGGTGTGGTTGACTGCCGCTGAACCCATTTATGTGGGTTCAAAGAATGAATATTTTTGGCCGATCCTACGGGCTCGGAGATCCCACGTTAAACCCGGCCTTGTGCCACATGTAACCCTCGTGGAGGGGTAACTAAATATAACAAGGCATGGATTGGCGCTGGTTTCTGAAGTTCTCCTGTGGGGATGCGAGTCTTGAAGATCAAGGCGAATGAGGACGTTTATCTACAACTTACAATCTACTTCTGAAAATACTAGCGAACAATTGCACGACAAAGTGCCAGAGAATATTTCAGATAATGGATGCCAACCTTTGAACAATATTGGACCATCTCTAGAATATTGGTAATTTTGTGGTATTCAAAAAATAGTTCTGCATGAATTAAGTGTATATCTAAAACTTCGATGATTAAGCCTTTTCGATGCTGCATTTTCTGAATTGGAATGATCTATTTCTTGATCGAATAGTGACATTTGATCAAAAATGGATCCTTTATGACACTCAAAATGGACGCTTTAATGGATTGGTCATGAAGAAGACACTCAGAGACTTACCGAAAACCAAATTCCACTAACAGAAAAATATGGTGATTGACTGTTGGTCCGCTATTAGCGGTATCTATTACAGCTTTCTTGAATCTACAGAGAGCATCACTGCTGGAGTTTACTGCCAGCAGGTGAATGAAATTCACATACAGCTATGCAAAATCGCTCGACACAAATTCAATTCTGATTTTAGACAATACACGGCCACAGGATTCCCGGGTAACACTGCAGCACCTCACCGGGATTGTCTCAGAACCACCATATCCCCCTGTTCTCTCGTCAATTGACTAACCCTTTTTCAAGCTTCTTTTCAATATTTTTAAGCCAAAACACATTACATTGCAAAGAAGATAAAGACACTGTATCCAATTTTTTTTAGTATCCAAAACTTTCGAATTGCCTCGTTAAGATATAAATAACTTTGTAACTCTATGGCAGATATATATATATATATATATATATATATATATATATATATATATATATATATATATATAAAGGTGAACGGTCCGTATTTTTTCTGAATTAAAAAACTGTTTAAATACATTAATTCAAGAATAAAAGTTGATTCTAAAATTGGATATTATTTTCAGAACAACTTACTTCAAAAATATGATTTTTTCATTTTAAGTCGCACATGAATAACATATATATATATATATATATATATATATATATATATATATATATATATATATTATAGGAAAAACGTATATGAACATGACTTACCAACAAATATAGACATAAGCAATACATGAAACAATCGTTTCTATCAAATTTTAACTCAGTATATAGTCCTTGATATGCTTACGAATGTCACTGGTTTAATAAAAACGATGAAACATTCAATATGATTCGAAGATAAAGGCAAGAAGATCATGAAAAAATTATTCCATAAAAATGTTTTTTTTTTCTCTTTATATTTATACAGTGTTTAAGCTGAATATAATATCCTCGCGCGCCCTTTGTGTAAATTAAATTGATAGCAAATGATCATAAAGTATTTTTTATTGTTTTTCTCCCTCTTTCAAGCGAGATCGCTTCAGCTGTGCACACAGAAATGACTATTGCTTTTTTTCTGCTGCTACGACAAAATTGTACATTTGTTTAAACCGATCCCAAACATTAATTACTTTTCTTCGTCCCCAAATTCAGTTAGCGGTGCAATAAATGTCAACGCGAAACAAATTAATAAAAGCCCATGTGAAAAGTGTGTTATTTGATAGCCGACATGCAGTGGAAGTTTTATACGTGTTGGATTGTGTACTTAATGATGGTATTAACGCATTAACGAAAAATTTCCTTTGTTATCAAGACCTGATTTTCACATAATCACGGGTCTAGAACTGCATCATACTAACTATATATAGAGAGACAGTTGTACCCTCTATCGTTTTGTTATCAAATTACTCCTAGGAGTTTGGAGATAGACCTTCATAACTATATATATTCTGAGACTACATTACCCAGGCTACTTGGATAAGTATATTTCATTTTGACGAAAGGGGGGTCTCAAGGGGGGGGGTAAAAACCCTCACTGATATTTTCCCCCATTGACTTTAATTAAATCTAAATTTGAAAAAGGGAATGACTCCTTTCCAGAATATAGGAGAAAGCCAGGAAAATGGAGGTTACATCGAAAAGAGAAAATTCAGACAATATGGACGTCAAGTAAAACACGAAGTCACCAATCACTAGGCAGTGTCTTACAATACATTGCGACAATTCAACAGTCATATCAATGTTGAAGTCTGTTCATCAAATCATTCAATGAATTATAGCATTAAATACACTTCAAATGTGTCTGATCAAGTTGTTTTTGTACACCACCGCTGACCTTTCCCTTTGATTTAAATGAAAATTAAATTTGAACAAAGTAATGGCTCCTATCGATAATAGTGAAGAAGAAGGCCAGAATATGGAGACAACATCGGCAAGAAGAAGGCCAGAATATGGAGGCAACATCGGCAAGATCATTGACTAATATTGAAATGCATCATTTTCTCCACAAATAATAACAATAATCATTTGCTTAAAAAAAAAAGCTGCCACACACACGCAGTAAGGTGCGGGTAATTCGGCTAGTATATATATATATATATATATATATATATATATATATATATATATATATATATGAAGGTAAAAGACAATTGGAAAACTGTATTATTAGACGACGCGCGGACATTTTCAAGGCAAAAACAGAAATGAATTTATTGAAAACAATGTAACTATTACAACAAACAAAATGTCCTCAGCAAACAGAAGTATTTAGAAAAGACTATTGTATTCATATTGTCAACTAAAAATTACGTCTATTTTATATACATTAACACAGGCTCTAATTTGGGACCAGAGAAAATCTCTCTTATATCCGGGTTTCTCTTATATCCGGGTCTTTTTTATCCGGGTTACACTGTAGTTCTGTATGTTGGCTTGAGAGTATAATAACTCTGCTAAAAAGGTGATATTAGGAAAAATCCTGGACGTGAGTTAATATTTGGATAATATTCAATGGCGGCACTCTCGAGGATTTTCCTTCTGAGTAAGTTATTTTATTTTTTTATGTAGCATTTGATTTTTTATATGTAGGACTAGTGTGTTACTTGTTATTCTACACATAAACGCACAACAGTATTTGAAAGCCTTACGGCGTTAAGCAAAACGAAAGAAATAGTCAAGAGGACACTTATTGAGGTAAGTATTTGGCATGCTACTAAAACAAAACTGGATTGAACTCATGTTATTATTATTATTATTATTATTATTATTTATTTATTTACTTTATACATTTTTACTTTATAAAGCCACAACTTAAGCATTTTCCTAGGTGGCCTATTCTTTAACTTCAAGAATTTGGAATATTTTAGTAGGTTCTCAAATTTAGAAGCCATAAATATTTTGATCAATTTTGTCTAGAAACAAGACGCATTGTCATATATATATATATATATATATATATATATGTGTGTGTGTGTGTGTGTGTGTGTGTGTGTGTGTGTGTATTTGTTAGAATGTTGTTTACATTAAGAAAACATGAAAGCAACACTAACATCTCATTTACTAAGAATAAGAAACTATCTTAAAATATAAAAGAAACTATCTTAAAATATAAAAGAGTTAATTTATTCACTAAATCGTCATTGGTTTCAAACACCGCCTCCAGACGACTTCAGAATCTGCTGCCTATCTTCTAAGCTGTATCCTTGTTTACTTTAGTGAATACTGCCATAACCTTTACCTTCAGTTTATTTTTGCTCTTCCAATGATTGTTGTTGGTCTCGTTCAAAGGCGCCTTACACATAATAATCAAGAGGAAGTCTGGGATATTAGGTGGCCCGATTGTAAGGAGTGTTGTGATCGCAGAAATTGTCTGACAGTCATGACTGGGTACCCTTACTTGTGTGGCATGGTGAAGAGTCCTGTTGCCAGACCTAAGGTCTTCCAGCAGCCAAACCTCTTGACTCTGAGCAGCACTAGTTTCTCAAGGCACTTGATATAGGCTTCCGTGTTGAGACTGGGGCCCTGTGGGAAGACGATTTGAGGCATAAGATCATAATAACTAGTAATCATTCTAGTCACCTTTGCAATCACCATTAAACTCATCCAACTCTTTCCGAATCCTTCGCACTGACGGACAAACGCTCTGGAATGTGTGTATTGGAGCTTCCTGTGCGAATGCCAAACACAACAGCCTGTCCTTTCACAAAATTCTGGCAAAGTTAACTACGTCATGGTGCATTTTTTTTCTTACAGACGGTGCCCAGCTGATCCTATTATACTGTGTCGTCGACAAAATCTAAAACAAACAACGCGTATATGGAAAATTAAAAATATAAAATGGCGAAAACTTGTCCCTCGAACCCTGTGTGTATGTATGTATAACGACCGGCTACTCGTTTCCTGTCACACCCATCTAATGTGCGGCTAAACAATCCCACTTGTAAACCCCTGCCTCTACACATTCTTGTTTGTGGATTTCCCACAACGCCCACCTGTTGCTTGTAGAGTAAAGTTGCTGAGCAATTCTTAAATACAGTTTCTAATTTAGCATTATTTGGCATGATCATCTGTTTGTGATCTGTTTGCTCCTATCCTCGGTCAGGATGGCTTGTGAATTCCTGGTGTCCCAACTTTCGATGAATTCCAACTGTTCTTACAATTTTCGTAAGACTGCTTGTATCAAAACTTACTATGTTTAATTCATTATCATGCGTTCCCGCTTGCTGAGAATGCCTCCACCTATCAAACCTGCATCTCACCGCTCAACAGCGAACTCTCTAACCAATATACTTGCCTTTTTCAAAGACTTTTCATCTGAGTACAAAGAAGGCATTTAAAGAGGTAAATCATTTACTTAGAGGAACAACTCATGAAAATAAAATTATAGATAATTGACAAAACCTTAATTTACGCTATGCATTATTTAAAATATCTTATTTCTTACATGAAATACATCTTAATGTCAAACGTTATATTGATAAACTTTATAGTCAATGCGTTCGTTCATTTTTAGTAATTTAATTTTTAGGTGTTAGTACCATGAAAAACATAGTTTAAATAATTTTATTGGACAATTTCAATGTAATTTCAGCTTAAATCACGATTTATATCTTCATTTTTTATTTCTGCTATCTTTTCCCCAAATTAGTAAACTTTTCAATAGATGTGCTTGTTTATTTTTTTTATGTCCATTTCGTAATTTGTCTTGCTTTCTAGTGATTTCGTTTATCTAAAGATTTTTTTATTAAAAAAAAAGTTAATCTTTAGGAGTTTCCAAAATTCATAAATTATGTGTTCCATAGGTTTTCATAACGGGAGAGATAATGGAGACAAGCTCCTACGGACAACCAATTCCAGCTCCAGACCAGAGAATGGGTGATGACGTACGACTGGTACCACATAATCAGTTGCTGGATAGAAGTGGATCCTGAATGTGTTTGGCTGTCAACATTGGCAAGTTCCCGGCAACACCTACAGCCGTGCCATCCCAAATCTATCCTATCTGCATGGAAAGGCTAAAAAGTCAGCATACCGTGATGACAACATTCTCCAAACGTAATTAAGATATAGTTTTATCGTCAAAATCATAATGAATCAAAGTATTGTTTGATTATTTAATTAAATGTTTTGCTCCTTTTTATAACATTCGAAATTTTGATTAGACAACGTGTTTTTCTTGCGTCATCAGTTATACCAACATTTAGGATAACAAATTTTGGCCTCTTTTCGTGCTGACAGACACATTAATTTAGAACTTCTTTCAAGAATCAAATAATTCTAGGATTTTTATGAAATTTTCAGAACTTATTCACAAATGAATCCAATTATGTTTTAAATATTTTATTCGGAAATCGTGTTTTTTTTTTTGATTTTTTCAAACCTTACTTAATTTATGAAAATTACATTAGTGAAAAGAAGAATTCTTTGAAGAATATAAATCAAAGACCATTTCCAGAAAAATCAAATCTGGTCTTACCGAAAATCTTTTGTCAATCTAAAAAAAATATCGAATAAAACCTAGACATTATTTAATTTGAGAACGTTTTAATTCTCTTTATGAATAATATATATTAAAAACAATATTGTCTGAAGAAAAGAATTGTTTTGAAAAAAAATGATTTTTTACAAGATTTGTTTACATTTTTTACAATTTTAAATTCAATAATTCGCAAAATTTCACAATCTTTTAAAATTAATTTTCAATGATATATTTGTTACAGTTATTAAGTAAAACTATATTAACTAATCATATATTGTAAAGCTTATTACAATCTGTCGAACATGAATATTATTTAAAGTGTTTCGATTTGTTTTTTTTCTATTTGATTACATGAAGAATCTATGAAGTATGGATGTTCAAAATGATAGATCTATTATTAAAATGTCAGGTTAATTTTGACGCCTCTTACGGGCCAAAAACTGTCACATAATACATCGTCTGGTCCACCATACTTAAATATGAATACGTTCGGTTGTTAATCGGATGTAAATAACTCAATAAACATGTGAGGATAAATACCCCATAGTTAAGAACTGTTTGTTGTATTCTATATAGTAATATTTGTTTTATTCTATATGTAAGTAATATTTCTTTTATTCTATATATAACCAATATCTGTTTCAAATCAGATTGATGTAATTTAAATTTGAAACTTTTCCAAAAATAGCGTTTCAGATATATATATATATATATATATATATATATTAAGCATTTCACCCCAAGCAAGGCGGGAAGCCACTAGGACGCAAGGGGTTACAGAAAATTTAGAGCAAGATCAGATAGGAGTGATAGAAGAAAGGATGAGGGTAGTGGATAGATCAAGGCAACTGGAGATGTCGATTGACATTACACTTGAATAGCTGGAGATTATAGGTCACAGGGAAACAGGAGAAGGAAAGGGAGTTCCACAGGCGAGAGGTGCGATTCATGAAGCTATTAGAGTAGAAGAGACGGCTACAGTTAGGAGTTTCGACAGTGAAGGAGTGAGAGCGGGATGCAAGCCTCGTAGGGCGCTTGAACTCATGACGTCTGGGAACCAGCGAATGCAGCTCCTCGGAGCAATTTCCATGAAAGTATTTGTAGAACAGACAGAGGGAGGCGACGGCGCGTCTGTGAGAAAGTGACTGTAGACAAGACGTCAGGGCAGGGCCAACCACATTGCATATCCGCCTCTTGAGCCTATCAAGAACCCCGAGGAAAACAGAAGGGGCTCCAGACCATATATGGCAGCAATACTCCATGCAAGGGCGAATTGTTGATTTGTAGATCTGGAGGATCGACTCCGGGGAGATAAACGTCCGAGCGTGGCTCAGGGAGCCAACTTTCCTTGCAGTGGACGAGGCAATTGACTCGATGTATTTATTCCATCTCAGGTCAGCAGTCAACGTGAGACCGAGAAGCCGCAGAGAGTTGCTCTCGAGAAGTTGAGCGTCAGACATTCTAATGGAGGGAAGGGAAGGCTCTCTGTGGTGATTAATAGAGAGCAGTTTTGTCTTCGAAGCGTTGAAGTTGACCAGCCAATTCATGCCCCAGTTCACAATCGATTGTAGGTCCTTTTCGAGACGCACGGCCAGGTGAGTTTTGTCAGCGAGACTAGATTTGTTTTTGAGGCAGGAATAAATTGTGGTGTCATCCGCGTAGATTCCAACTTGGGAAGTTATGGCGTCAGGAAGGTCATTTATGTAGATAAGGAATAGAGTGAGGCCTAGGATGGAGCCTTGAGGAACACCTGCGTTCGTGGGAGTGGAACTGGAGGAGAATCCATTGAGAACGACATTCACTTCATGG
Source organism: Acanthosepion pharaonis (assembly GCA_903632075.3). Taxonomy (NCBI): domain Eukaryota; kingdom Metazoa; phylum Mollusca; class Cephalopoda; order Sepiida; family Sepiidae; genus Acanthosepion; species Acanthosepion pharaonis. The sequence continues at coordinate 831,822 of CAHIKZ030001258.1, forward strand.
TTTGAAGGGAATGATTGTATTAGGTTATATAATCGACCCGAAATGCCATAACCCTGGAGCTTGCGAAAAAGGCCGGCATGCCAAACCCTATCAAATGCTTTGGAGATGTCTAGTGCCACGGCTCGGGCTTCCCCGTTATTTTGGAAAGCTCGGTAGACTGTTTCAGTGATGGCTGTAAGCACATCGGATGTAGATCGGGCAAAGCGGAAACCATATTGCTTGTCTGAGAGCAGATTATGGGATGTGAGGTGGTTAACCACCCCGGTATTGATTAGAGCTTCGAAGACTTTGCCGAAGAGGGGAAGGAGACTGACAGGACGGTAGTTAGAAGGGTCAGAATGGTCGCCGGAGTTCTTCAAGACAGGAACGATCGAAAAGGACTTCCATCAGTCAAGAAAACAAGATTCCTTGAGGCAGTAGTTGTATAGTTTCGAAAGGGCGGGCGGCAGTTCAGGCGCGCATTTCTTCAGGACAATGGCTGGTATCCCGTCTCCACCACTAGCTTTGTTGGGATCTAAATTGGAGATAACGCCCAGTACCAAAAATGGGGTTATGTTTAATCCACTCAATATGGCCTCAGTTCTAAGAGGGACATCGGGTATGGGTACACCGGAAGAGTCGAGCGTCGAGCGTCGAGTTGAATGAAAATTTCAAAGCAAAGCATTCAGCCTTGTCGGTAGAGGAGTCAGGACTTCGAACTGGTTGAATAAAGGAAGTATAGAGGGTTTGCAATTGTTCAATACGCTCTTGCAGAGACGCCAATAATCTTTGGAGCCAAATTTGCGAGATGCAATACGTTCCTTCATTCGAGCCGCAAATAGTGACTTAGCATCATTGAGGACACGCTTACATTCGTTACGGGCAGAGGCAAAGAGACGTCTATTGCAGTCAGACATGTCGCTACGATATAGGTGGAAGTAGTGGTTCCTATGTGCGATGGCGGCTGAGCAAGCAGCGGAGAACCATAGGGAGGAGCGCGAATTGACCCTACATTTCCTTGATGGGATGAAAGCCTCGATTCCAGCTTTAACCCAGGAAGAGACCTCAGAAGCACATTCTTGGACCGGGAGCTTAAAGACATCATCCCAGGGGACATCGCGGGGGAAATCACGGAACGCGTCCCAGTCAGCTCGTTGATAGTAGAACGAAGTTCTAGTGGTAGGAGTTTCTTTATAGGGGGGTGGAGTTAAAGGAGATGTTAACCGATACTACTGCATGATCAGAGTTACCAAAAGGGCAGTGTTGCGAGGCGCTGCAGGATTCGGGGATGGAGGTAAAGCACGGGTCGAGTAGAGAGGCTTTACCTTCCCGGTTGAAGGCAAAACGAGTCGGGAAGTTAACTATCTGTGTGAGGGAATGGGAGATTGAAAAATTAAGCGTTTGAATGCCTGCATGGTCAGTAGTAGCATTCTTAAGCCACAAGGTGTGATGGGCGTTAAAGTCACCAAACACAAAAATGTGAGCAAACGGGTGGAGGGAGAGAGCCTTGTCTATGCTGTCAGAAATGCTATCAAGTATCCCACAGTCTTGAGAGGATGGAGATCGGTAAAGGAAGAAGAGATGGCTTACCGCATTGAGAAGAGAGAGTCGGAGACACATGTATGACTGGTCAGGCGATTCGAGAGAGGACTCTCTAGCGAGAGGGAGATATTCCTTGACGTAGACACCAAGACCGTGCATGTGGGTTAGAGAGTTTTATGAGGAGAGAAAGATAGCCGGGGATCGAGAGATCAGAAGAGGGATAGACCACAGAGTATTTTTGCTTCCTGGAAATAATAAATTTGAAATCCTTTTGATTTTATTTAAAAAAAAAAAAAAAGCTTCAAAAAGCCATTTTTACGAAAAAGTTCATTTATATATCACGAATTAGTATATATATATATATATATATATATATATATATATATATATATATATATATATATCGCGAAATCAACCGATGCTTACATTATATATATATATATATATATATATATATATATATATATATATACATGTATATATATGTGTGTGTGTGTGTATGTGCGTGTGTGTGCGTGTGTGTGTGTATCCAAGAATATTATAGTTTAGATCAACCGACGCTAATTTTAAATATTTTTCTGTTTACTTTTTATATATTTCGTAAATTTCTCCGAATCCCCGATGAGGATCTGAATGAAAAAAATTCTGATTTCTGGGCAATTTCGCATTTTATAAGACATTTCTTTTATAACACATTATCAAAGAGCTTTTGTCGCTAATGTTAAAAAAGCAACATGATGTGTTAAAACTCGATATTTGAATAGAATGAAAATGACATGACACGAAAAAGTACAATATATATATAGACATAACATTGTCAATAAAAGCTCATTGATGATAGCTCATGAGAACGGAAATTACTCAGACGTCATAGAATTTATATTCGAATTCTCACGGGAAATAACGAAAAATAAACAAAATATTAAAGCGTATGTAGCAAATTTAACGACAAGATGGGAATTGCATCCAAAACACATAGTTCACACACACACACACACACACACACACACACACACACACACACACATATATATATATATATATATATATATATATATATATTCAAAATATTGTATATTTATAGGTAAAAACGGACAATATCGGGGAAAATGCGTATTGAAATGTTACAGATAAAAGAAGACACTAAGTACGACACGTCGGGGCGTCAGCCTGAATCATGCGTGACAGAAAATGTGAAGGACAAATATTGTTTTGACCTCAGTGTTCACGTTTATACATACAAACTCACACACACACACACACACACACACATATATATATATATATATATATGAAATATCTATTTCACCCATTGTTAACATTCAGATTTATTGCTCTTCGTCATAGTTGAACGCCCTGTTTGCTCGTCTAGTGTTTATATATATATATATATATATAATACGTTAAAAGATTCCCATTCTCTGCCGTGCCGTGCGTCTGTAGATTAGGGTTGACTATCTGACTAATGCCAAATCTCTGGATGAGCATATGTGTGCGTGTTTCTGTGCATATATATATATATATATATATATATATATATATATATATATATATATATATGCACAGAAACACATAATATATATATATATATATATGCACAGAACACACACTAACACAAGCGTATATACACACACACACACGCATATATATATATATATATATATATATATATATATATATATATATATATATACGTGTGTTAATGTGAGTGAATTTGTGTGTGTGTGTGTGTGTGTGTGTGTGTGTGTGTGTGTGTGTGTGTGTGTGGATAGATAGACAAAGGTCTTGTGCCGAGTGGCAAGAACGTTCATTTTGAGATATGGTCGACCCTGTTAGGGTGACGTCTTGAATATGTCTGCTAGTAGGCGGACCAATCGCAATGAGCCGCACCCTTGGAATGTGTCTTAAAACCATAACACTGTGAGTGTAAGCATGGTCCCTCATTCCCATGGATGTGTGTAAGGTCAGTTCAACGTAGTTGCAATATAAACGACAGGGACGTTTGCAATAATGATTTGCTAGCCGGAAACGTGTAGGCGGGCATTATACGCACACACACAGAGACACACAGACACACACACACACACACACACACACACACACACACACACACACATACATACATATATATATATATATATATATATATATATATATACTCCTTATTATTTATTATTTATTTATTAAACAGCATACTTACTTATTTCAGATAATGGTCTGAATATTCGCGAAATCTTATTAAGGAAAGATATGAACTCACCGGCAGGATTCGACCCCAGCAAGGGAGAAAACATCGTTAGAATCGAGGTGCCGTAACTAGTGTCTTTGAGCTAAATCTATATCATCCTATATTTCTCAAAATTATATCTGTTCAGTATTGTATCCAATCGTGGACAATGAAATTCCCAAAGAATTAATGAATCATTTATTTATTCATCCGAAATAATTTTATTACTGTAAACGTTATTTTTAATGGATACTCATATTGAGTAAACGTTCCGGCTATTTAGTAAACATTATATCGATTCATTTGTTTCTTGATTATTCGTGAAATCTTGTTAAATAATCGTGGCTGAGACGGTTAAGGCACGTCGGATCTAACGGCGGTTTCTCTCAGCCCAGATAAACTCGAATCCTGCCAGACTATGCATATTTTTGTTAATAATATTTCACTAATAATCATGTTCGTAGAAGAAAATAAATAATTCTTCAATAAAGAAGCAAAGCATTTACTGAAATATGAATATCGACTAAGATAAATCAGTTCACTTAAGATATATATCGAATTAAATAATCGAGTCTAGAGAAAACCTCCACAGAATCCACTGAACAGCCGTTTCGTCTTACTTGGGACTCATCAGCGTTGCTTATCCGCTACCGAGAATCGAACCCGGACAGTTGCGATACGGCACATGGGCCGTACTACCTGCACCAACGGGCCTCAGCGGCGAAAAGGTGACAAACTAGACTCGATATAGTACTATTTTCCGTCGTGTAGCTCATCAGTGAAAGCATTTCCTATAGGAATGTGTCCCACACGAGGGACGTCTTCTTTTCTCCAGCCGCTTCCTTTCAGAGCACTGGAAGCTGGTTCAAGCATTGATATAAAACACCGAAGCCATTGGTGGGGATTTTGAATACAAATCCAATATATATATATATATATATATATATATATATATATATATATATATATATATATATATGTGCAGGTATGCAGAAAATAGAAAAAGAACACGTTGGATGTATAATCCGGAGTTCCTTAGTATTTTGATTTTATTTTTAAGAAGACAGTGCTCTATAAAGAAGTAGAGCTTATATTATAATATTTTTTGTTTAAAAATATGATTCATTCGCTACATAAGAGTTCTCATGTTTCAAACTTAATGATGTGAACTACATATCATTATGTTTCTAAATAATGAAAAATTATTAAACCATAGGCAGGAGTTAATGGTTTTTTGCCGACATCAGCAAATATTCGAATTAAATAATTAGCATAAAAAATCCCATAGTTTAATAAAAGTCTTAAAAGCTTAGCCAAATCATTAATTGGGAAAAACCCTTTCTGTAGTCGTCAAAAAACAAGTTGAAATTCATTGTAATACGGTTTGTATATGAAACACCTACTTGAATAAACAAATAAATAAAGAGATAATCAGATAGACAATAATAAAACAAAATCCTCCCGACACATAACGACTTGTAGGCGTGCCATAAAAATATCCCTCACTGGGAACTAACTAGAGGATGACCACCAAAATTAGCCTTGAAATAGATACCCTACCCAACCTGAGCAAAACCTCTCAGAAGATTATGAATCTATAGATAAGAATTAACTCTCTGACCACTTAACGAAGATAACTCGCCCAGACACTCCCACAATAACGAATGTTATAACAAACCATGCCTAAAAACACACGGAAACCAACAGATAGCTTATTCCTAAAATTTCGTTTCAAGATGAAAGGGGACTAAACACCTCAATTCAACTTAATTTTAATAATTATTTGGATGGTTTCGGCTCTCGTTTTTGAAAAATATAAACAAAAACATATTATAATATATATATATATATATATATATATATATATATATATATATATACATATAAATATAGATAACTAGACTCGTTTCGAAAAACCCTCGAATTTTTGATTTGCTAATCAAATCAATCTCGAGGGAAAAAAGGTTTTAAAAAAAGAAAGAGCTACAAACATGGACTTCTGCCGACAAAATAATCGCACAGATGCAGGTCTGAAGCCCAAAGAAAAAACTCCGATACGAGTAACAACTTTCCCTGACGATCCGTTTAGGTGAAACCTAGGTAGGTTTGTCTGGCTCACTAGGTGTATCTATCTATATATATATATATATATATATATATATATATATCCTATACTCTACCTTGTCTCTTTAACTACCACTCTCACCCCCTGTTAAATTACAAAATTACACTACCCATCAATTTCTAATCCCATTTTTCCTTTCATTTCGTTGTTGGAAGTGTTACCTGATGATCCGGAGTCCTTTAAAAGGATTTTGGTGAAATAAATTATTGTAATGGTACCTTAAAGTGGTCTGTTTTTCATAAATATATATATATATATATATATATATATATATATATATATATATATATATATATATAATAGCGCATAGTGAATGCTGGAGGTAATAGGCCAGACGTTAAAAATGAAAGAGCTAACATTTCGATGAATGATAAATATAGATCACCCTTTTGTGTAATTCTTCCTGCCCATAACAATGCCCGGGCACACATTCAAAAAGTAACAGATACCGCGTGGGTCAGAAATATTTCCCACTTTTTAAATTATCACCTATATGGTACGAGTCAGACAAGTGATAATAGTTTTAATATACTTTTTCAAATATCATCAATTGCCATCATGACTTGGTTGGATGCTCACCATGTGTTTGAGTTTGTGCGATTTTTTTTTCTTATTTTTTCAGACTGTTGAATTTTAATCATAGCATAGAGAGCTTTTCACACTTATTTCATGTTAAGTCTGAATGATAGATTTGCAGATGGAAATCGACATTTCTCTAGTTTGAAAATGTTATAAGAACGCCAAAATATTCTAACTCCAGAAAATGTGCAGGCTCTAGAAATCGTCTATAGCAATGTAGGGCGAAAGCAGACGACAATTTGGAGGATCTCATTTGTCAAACGAAATAAATAAATAAAAAACGAGAGCGCTTTCTAATTTCAGTTACAATGGTCTTTTCTTAACTTTTAAAATGTCGGAGATATTTCTGCCGCGCACTATATATATATATATATATATATATATATATATATATATGCACACACACACACACACACACATATATATATATATATATATATATACATATACATATATATATATATATTCACATATATATACATATGTATATTACAGTATTTACATTAGTCAGACTATTGTCCTCATCTTTGTCGCCATATTTGTCACAACGTTTCATGTATATATATGCATATGTATATGTATGTACACACATGCCCATATATATACATATATATATACAGATACACACACACATATATATATATATATATATATATTAATGAAGGTTTCAGTAAATAATATAGACAAGTTTTGTCTATTTATTTTAATCAAATTCCTTTCATATGGTCTGATAAACTTAATAACATTATCATTGAAAGATGAAAGAAAATTACCATATTGATACATGTGTTTTTTTAATCCTATCTAAGCTATCGTTGTACATAAGCCATCTTCAGAGATGACAAGTATATTACAATAAATTAAACAAGACACGGACACAGCAACAATGATAGTCTTTTACTGTTTGCATGGAAGATTTCCAAGCAACGATAAACTTGTGCATACGAAACGCTGGAAGCGAAAATAGCACCGCGGCCATCACACATGACCACGCGAGAGTGAGATCGAGAAACGTTAAGTATTGGAAGCCGTTGCTATAAACCAATGGATTCTGTTATCAATTATAGGTATTTAAGTATATTTCACAGTTTTTATCGTTCAGGTTAGTTTTCAACAGTTTTATATATATAGCTTCAAGGATTTTTTTCATGTTTATGTATAGATGTGTTTTCAACAAGGATTTTACGGAACTGTGTATGCGGCCAGGCATGTTGTTTTAAATGCCTAAAATTTTTTAAATTATCATTCAAATGTAGAGTCAAGAGTCATGAAAGCGAGTTTGTGGCGTGACAATCATTAATATTATTTCATCCGATGGAGATACAATCTCCCGGAGGACACTTTTTTTTTTTTTGCTAATCGCTAATGGAATGGGGAATCATTGCAAATAATTGAGTTGGATATACTAGATTTAGTGTAGTACATGATTAACTTAATTTTTGCTAGGATCTGTTGTAGATATATTTGTGTTTACCAATGTTTTTAGAATATTTTCATCTTGTTTATAATTAGTATGCATTTGATTAAGACATAGGAGATTAATGTGTTTGGGATTAGTTGAAAGAAAGCATCTTATTTGTTCATCAACAATTGAAAGCTGTTATTAATACACACACATTATATATATATATATATATATATATATATATATATATATATATATATATATATATTGAGTTTAGTATGAAACAGGCGTTGAATTCAATGTGCAGTTTTATATTTACTTATATTCTATCCCTGAACTTGAGCACTGTCAACCATAAATTTTGCATACCATAACACTATATTTTATATGAACAAATAAATTATATATATACATGTGTGTGTGTGTGTGTTTGTGTTTGTGTATGTATGTAAGTATGTATGTATGTGTGTGTGATTGTGTGTGTGCGCGCATGCACTTAGAAGCACTCAAAAATTTGTTGGATTTATAGATTCAAAATGAGAGTTGTAGAGCAAAATTTTGTGTTAACGTAATTTTTGGTGTTAAAATTCTCGCTGTGCAAAATTTGATATGCCCGATTTGTCTCTTTGATTTAAGTTCTTTTAAAATTTATATTATACTGAAAATTAAATATTTATGTCTAAACACAAAAAAGAAATCCTTCATTAGTCTAATGCAACCATATTTAATTTAGACAGATTATCTGATTATATATATAATATGCTCTGCTGTTGTGCGTGCGTTTGAAAATAAATATCAGTTATTACAACCTATTTTTCGAAATCAAAGTTTAACTCAACATTGTGTGCTTTGCATTAATAAAATTTGGATATAATTAACATGTCAGTCTTTTCTTTATACAATGTTTTAAATACTGAAAACTGAGCGTGTCATTACACAATTGCACATTCCCATGTTATAAAGGTGAATCGTAACGAACACGCAACATGGCTTCCATTCCCATGATGATAAGATTCCATACATGTAATTATATTTTTCCGTCGTCCAGGCTATAACGATAAACTACAACCCGGAGGTAAGGCCTCTGATCGGGAGATTGGAGGTTTCGCGGAGCGTGGAATCTCCTACTAACAGCTGTTGTTACCAGTTCCACCCTGATCCGGGTGGTAGTACATGTGAGAGTTCCAGCTATGGATAAATAATGAACCCGAAACAAAGGTCAACAGAACATTTTTATGAAAAGCTGACAAACGATATTTCTTTTTTAGAACAAAATCAACACCAATAGATTTTATAGCAAAATCACCCACATTAAATGTTTACAGTAAAATTAACAATATATTTTATGATCTATAACCATTCCTTGACTCTGAAAGTATAAATGTATATACAAAATATCTATTGTTGAAAGCATAAAATTACAGAATATTTAGATTTCGGAATTGAATAAATTTAATAAATTGATATTGATAAGCCGCTAAATCCGAATTCAACCAATCCACATAGTTTTATCTAGCTGAGCATCTGCGGCAGACCGATGTGTCATTCAAATTAACTGCAGTGCTTAGATGATATGACCTTTTGCTTGGTGGTCGTATATTAACAACTTTATGATAGTTTTTTCAAAATAATAAAAGGACTATTTGTCATTCAGGCATCGTGTCCTGTCAGCGAGAGGGTTAACTCTTAGTAATATTTGTCTTCTCTGTATCCCCATCCCAACTCCGGGCTTTACAATCCAATTATACCAGGTTCTTTGGTTGATTACCTGTTGCTTTCCTCTTACAATTTTAACTTCATTATATACTCTGAGAGTCAAATTCCTCAAGCTCTTTTTTCTTATGATGTGTCCAATTAGTTTCAACTATCACTTTCTCATTGCAAATATAAGCGTCCTTCTTACATCCATTTTCATTAAAGCCTTCTCGTTATTCACAAATTCTTTACATGACATTCTCATCATCCTTCTGTAGGACTAAATCTGTGTTTTCGCAAGTTTTATCATGTGTACGGAAATTTCAGGCATTCTCTGATATATATATATATATGATGAGATGAGATATATATATATATATATATATATATATATATATATATATATATATATATATATATATATATATATCATTTGTTTCTAAATAAAATTTTCCCTTCTTAATTTTCTTGGTCTTGAAAAATCATTTTTTTCATGTTTCTTTGTTACTATTTTCTTTTTATCCAAATAATCCCTGAGGCTGTTTATTTTTCAGTAAGAAGTGCATAAAAACCAACATATTGACTGATAAAAGAGAACAAATAGCTGACAGCAAATATTATCGTTGAAAATTCCCTCAATCTCTTCATTAACGCCAATAATCCAGTAGAGACCAAGCATCATCAGACTAGACGTGACAGTTATTATCTCTGAACCAAGTAGGTTTTTGACGGATTGAGTTGAAGTGTTCCACGATCAAATGGTTTTAAATTCTGAGTTTTCCGTCTCCTGAGTCTGTTGCCTAAAAATCCAAAGAAACTTATTTGGATTACTATTTAAGCCTTAGCTGGGCATATGGATACATGTTCTGACGTTTCCATGTGTAATTGAGCGAAAGTGAACATATCGAACTAGACCAGAATTTGAACGTGGAATCCTGATTCCAGTGTCGCCAGCGCTAAACTCTATACTAAGCGCCCATCAAACTGAAATTCGAGCCAAACTAAACAAAAACACCTAATACTCTAAGAAATGATGAACTGGAAATGGTTGATCAGAATTAAACAGCAAACTTTTCTTAGGATCAACCTTGGAAGCTGGGATAAATATAAATTGAAACATTTTATGCAACGAAGGCAAAAATAAACTGCCGACATGAACCCCTTGAGGAAAAATGGTGACGTAGTGGAAGTACATATAGGTAGCTGTCTATGTGTGTGTGTGTGTGTTTCGTGTGTGCCTGTCAATGTATTTTTCAAGTATTGCAAGTTCTTTTAAGAGAAGCTCGTGACTAAAGTCATGCAAAGCAAGACAAATATCCACATGATCCGAGATTAAAGCTAACAATAAATGGAGAAAAAATGTGCTGACACATATTTCACGTTTAATGAATGAAGCAAGCATTGAAACCTAGTAATCACCGGTGGATGTTCTTTATATTTCAAAGAAACACCAGTCTTATCCACTGAAAAGACACTGCTGTTGTTACTGCTAAATATCATTCCCCAAAGGCATTGATCTCACGAGAGCCATCTTGTCCTCACAGCTCTCACGGTCGACATCGTCAGAACATTTTCCAGCGCCAGATTATATGCTGGAGGTACTGGCGGATGATGTATGTCCAGTTACTGCGTGGTATGGCGCGAGGTTCATTCCATTCTGTAGATGGCAGCTCGAACTAGTAGATAACTCTGGCTGGGTACATATCATGTTGTTGCAGGATGTGACGGAACCAGTGAAAAAGGTGCAGAATATTTCTTTGTTTTTGTGTCTCGTGTCCTTTCAGGACTTAGGCGATCATGGTTGTCCATTTCCCTTTATTCTTGCACTTCCCAAGTTCCTTGTCACTGCTATCTCTCCCAGAGCACGTTCTGGCATCCACCTGCTCAAGCCCGTCAGGAATGTCAAGCGCTGCTTTCCTATGTGTCCCTTTCCCTCTATTCGAATCGTGATCATCAGGTTCTCAAGGCCCTCCTTCCTCATTATGTGTCCGAGAAACTTCAGCAGCCTTCTTTCTGATGTTAAACATGAGCCTCCTCCTTGTCTCCATCCTCCCCAAGACTTCATCATTGCTCACACGCTCGATCCACGAAATCCTCATCATCCTTCTGTAGAACCAAATCTCCGTCGCCTCGAGTTTCTTCTTCATACTTGTCCAGCATTCGGTGCCGAAAAAAAGGACAAACAACGAGGTTCAAGAATAAGCATGTCTCCGAAGTAGAATATATGTAGTTTTCACTTATTTTATTCCCACTTCAACAGGAGAATTAAATCAGATTATACGTTGAAAAATGCTCGTTTGTTTCTTTGTCATTGTTATTCGTTCGTTATGGAAAATACTAAAAACTAATAGGAGAAAATGCGAAGATTCAACTTGCTTTGACACTGCTCTTAACTTACATTAACAGATTAATTTTTTACAAGGATACCAAGCATGTAGTAGTGTGGGCCTATCTCCTAAGAGGTCAATGGTGTATGTCGGATATCGTGCGATGATCAAAGTTAAGCAACGTCATTGTCTAGATAGGTGACCACTTGGGAATACCAGCTAGTCTTAGGTTTGAGGATAAATTACATTCGTCAGCAAATGCACCTGATCGAGAAATTGGATGTTTTCAGTGATACAAAACTACCTATTAATTGTTTATCTTCCCAGGTACACCATGATACGGGGTGGTAGCATTTCTTAGGGTCCCAGCTATGGACAAATAGTGAACCGCCCACGCAAAACACTATAAAAGTTTACAAATACATGTTTATAGTAAAAATACAAGCAATACATTTTTATATAAAAATACATTCACATACATTAGAGTAGAATCACCAAGAATATATTATTCTATAAATGAAGGGACACAGTTGTGTTCAAAATATATCTCGTTGAAGCCATAAAATTTTCGTTTAAAATATTTATAACCATGTAGATGTTGATATGCCTCTAAACAAAATCTAACAGTCGAATACAAGATTGAATGAGCGTTTGGTGTAATATATAACTGCTCGGACTGGAAATCGAGGAGGCAAATTTCAATTCCAGAAGGGTTTGTTATATTCAGTTCACAACTATTCTTGGAAAAGGTGGGAATCTACCTTGTGTACCCCAGTTATGGGTTAATTATTAATTATTGCATCAATAAGCAATTATTATCTTCTTTAAATTATTAAGATCTAAAAATATTTTTTGGTTTCAATTACCTGCAAGACGATGTTAAGCGGTAAAAATCAAATCAAGCAACTAATCGTTTTAAAAGTGTATGGATAATATTTCGTAGACGATGCGATGGAAATTGTAATACTAAATAAATTAAAGTGAGTCTGGGGAGACAAAACAAAGTAATGCTAATTGTAAGAAAAAAAATCAAACAAATAGTTAATTATATTAAAAAAAGATTAAAATTTTAAAATTGGAATTGGTTAGAGTCGAAACCCATGTTTCTAATTTTAAAAGGAAGTGTACGTTATGGAAACTTCGGATGACCCTACGAGTAAAACTCTTCCGAACAATTTTTTTATTGCACCGATATGAATGTACTTCTCATTGCAATCACCCCTACTACGGAAAATATATATATATATATATATATATATATATATAATATAATATATAAATATATATATATATATATAAATAATTATATATATATATATAAACAATAAATGTTAAATATCAATTATTAAATAATAATATATATATATATATATATATATATATATATATATATATATTATTACGTTGTGCATTTGATAATATATATATATATAATTGATATGTAACATTTATTGTTTATATATATATATATATATGTAACAGAGAAATTATATGAAAGAAGACACTTATAGTAACATCTAAAAGAGACGGCTGAAAATTCTCGGAGCTGTAGGAAATTTTATTTCGAAAATCTGAGAGTAATAGGACATATTGAAGGGTCATGGGCAACCAGTGCATATCCTACCTAAATTTCGAATCACATTCGGAATAATAAAAATGAATAAGTGAATGACAAAGTTGAAATATATTCTTCGTAACGTGTATCGATCTAGGAAGAAACATCTTCAGAGGAATTCTTTTGATTGGGAAAGATCATCAGAATAATAACAATGAAAATATATATGAAAATACACAGGGAAGTTACATTACAGCGTTTGGCAAATGACTGATACCTGGTTGCCATGTTAGGATCAATAACCTTGCATATTCATCTTTGGGTTTTATGAAGAATCTCTAAATCCATAGGAGAAACACCAGGACATATGTAACGGAAATATTCAATACATGGAAGATAAGCATAGAAACAGGTAATGTATATTCTGGCGAGAAAGGTTGATTCCATATAATCTTTCCACTTCATCTCAGTGGGAAATGTTAGCCCGAGAAGTCAAAAGAAGTCATTTTCCTGGAGGTTTTCAACAGACGATTAGAAGTGATCATTTTATTTTTGGCGTTAGTGAGGATTTTCTTTTAGTCGTAAAATCAACTATCTATTCCCTGTCCCTATTAATAAACCGATTATAGGCTATTTTGAACCGCTGCCAATTTGAAATTGTCGAACCGATCAGACTAACTATTGAGAGAAGATTAAATAGTTGTGTCATCAATATCGCTATCTACTTGAGAACTGATGACATCAAGAAGGCCGTTGATGAAAGGAAAAACTTATGCTCAAGTATGGAGTCGTGAGGAGACAAGCCTTAAAGAAAAAAAAATCTAGAAGACTGGTAGTTCAAGCCAACTATGAATTCGCGATTTGAGGAGGAATATATACCATGGTCCAAATATATCATAAACTTTCAGCTTGTGAGTAAAACTAGCGTGCCAAGGCCTGAAAAATACATTCGATATAGCCAAAACAACAGGCCGATTTTCACCATTCATATGTGAATCTTGATTCATTATTTCAGGAGTTAATACATCAGCAGATGACATACAGAATCATAAGCAACATTACATGACTGAAAGTAGAAACTTAGATGTAAAGTGCGCATGTTGATTAGAGTTTCTAGAACGTTGTCAAAAACCGCTAGAAAGAGAATAGGCTGATAGAAGAATCATACGGTCCACCTGAGTTCTATAAGACTAGAATACAGAAGTGGATCTCCAACAATCAGAAAAGAAAGGAAGAAATTGCAAGATATTTATTGAAGTGTTTTGAGAGAAATACCAATTTGGGAGCACATTTCTCAAGGACGATTGCAAGGTTATCATCAAGTACACTTTAAAACCACTCAGTTTCTTTTAAAACTAAATTTGACATCAGGTTTTTGGGGCTCATTCAACTGTATTCGCTTATGTTACTACCGTTATTGTTATTTGTATTTTATTATATCACCGTGTATTATGAACAATTTCGGGAAGACGGGAGACATGTTGTATCATACGTAATTTTACCGTAGATGATTCTGAAATTAGAGAACTTTCAAAGTATTTTAAGTTACAACCGGATTAATTGGGCCCATTGTTGTTGTTATTACAACCGTAATGGTTCACTGGATGCTCCCATGCTTTCGGTCATGTACCACATCTAAGCTACGTCTGGAAAATCTTTACAACCGTAATAGTTAGTTCAAAATATTCCGATTCCATTGATCCAAGTAAACACTAGACGAGATTTATTTTGAGATGGGCAGTAGAACGAGAAGAGTATACACCCGTTCAGCTCTAGGTTCCTCAAGGATACCCGGATTGATATACACCCGAAGAAGACGGAAGACACGTTGTGATAACGACTAAGAGAGGGCAATAGTCTGCATATAAACAATGTAAATAATGATAACTCCAGATCCTAGTAGGTCAAGAATAATTTGTCAGATTAATATATTATTTTCTCTTTTAATTAAAATCACAGGTTTTGAATTAAAATTTGGCCTTCTCCTAGACTCAAGCTGTTCTGCTATTTGCCCGCAGCTTGGCTGAGAAGCGGATTCATGCCTTTCCCAAGGGTATTAGCATGTAAGTGAATGTAATGGATTCGAATGGAACCTACTTAAAATTAACTTCAATTATAACCTCATTTTTTTACGGTTAAAATGCTGAGTAGATATTATAATATGCGCCGTGGTGTAATGAATAGTGGCTGCAAATGAGAAATCGGAGAGTAATGTTCGAATCAGTCAGTTATGTGCCACGCGTGATACACGCTTAGGCGATCATATATCTTTCGGTACATGACTAATGAGGCAGATTTTTCTTTCCTGCAGTAAGTTGCCATTTCTTTCTGCGATAGACCAGTTGCCATCCAAATCTATAGAACCCGGCCCGTCCTGCTATTTACCCATAGCTGGGCGGAGAAGAAAAGGATTCATATTTTTCTCAAGGGTATTAGCACGTCAGTGAAAAGTATCACGTCAAGGGTATTGGCACGGCACTGAAATTCGAACTCGGATTTTTCCGATTCCACAATCCGAGCCTCTATCCATTACTTCACCGTGCCTCCTCTGTATATAAACAATGTAAATAATAACTCCAGATCCCAGTAGATATAAAAGAATTTGTCAGATTTTCTCTTTTAATTAAAACCTCATGGGTGAAATAGAAATTAAGCACACACCTTTACGATAAAATGAAGTGATTGAACTGTAAGTCAATTATCCATCTTGTTATATTTTAATCTTTTATTTAAAATCCTAAACGTCTCTTAAATTATTTGGGACATTATCGCTATCCACACAGGAAAAACCTTCGTCGAGTATACTATTGCTATCATTTTTGTTGAGTAAATCTCAGTTTTCTTTGTGTTGCAGTGAATTGTACATTTTTTTCTGATTGTCCATTGGAAGTAGAATTTATTTGCACCTGGTTCTAAGGTAGCGCTATGAAAAAGAATATATTGTGGACTTCCGGTATATAACCATGTTTAAATATTTCATCTATTATTTCCGTAATTAATCAATGTCATAATTGTTTAGCATCTCTTGTAGATTCCAATCTGGTTCTGCAGTTTTATTCCTCTTTATTCAGGTCAGTGCTGATATCAGATTAGATTTTAATGTTACAGCTTCTCCTATATGTTTTCTGTACAGCAGATTTCACTCTTTCATTGTGGGAGAGATCTCCGAATGTCGACGCACGATATTTATTTTATATTGAGATAAATAATTTTAAAATTGTTTCGTCAATACCTCAATAGTCTAATACTCTAATGTGCCAATTTTTAAATTGTTTCGTCATATACTCAATAGCATAATAGTATTATGTGCCAATTTTAAAATTGTTTTTTCATTAACTCAATAGCATAATAGTATTATGTGCCAGGTTTTAAACTGTTTTGTCATTAACTCAATACCCTAATAGTAATAGTGCCAGGTTTTAAATTGTTTCGTCATAAACTCAATAGCCTGATAGTATTATGTGCCAATTTTTAAATTGTTTCGTCATTAAAGCAATACCATAATTGTATCATGTGCTAATTTTACCAAGATTATTTGTGTTATCATGAGAATATGCAAAGTAAAATCAAGATATTTTATATAAAATATTTAAAAACAATACAAAATGAATTAAAGAATTGTTCGGGATATAATGTTTTTGCGTTCTACCTATCGTTTATGAGACGTTTCGACACTTGTGCCCACAAAGAACACTTGCCTGAATAAAAAAATAATATAAATAAAAATAAATCATCATGCCAGAAATACACACAGAATCTATTGGAAGATTGCATCATTTTTTTTTAATGCTGACATTATTTTAGATCTTGTATTACATTAAACATTTCCTTATCCAAGCAATCTTTTAAGGTACCATTAAGTATTACAGAACAAAAATCGACACAAATTAACAGCGTTGCGAGATCCAAGGATTTCTGCTAAGTGACGTTCACTGAGCGAATAGAAAATATATCAGTATCTGAAATACATTTTTACATGTCACGTTTTTGTACTGTTTATAAAATATGTATTTCTTTGTTATGTATTTTTCGTAGGTATAACGCTTTCCTTTTCTCTCAGTATATACTCGTTGTTAGATTTTCTTGACCGTAAACAAAATCACAATGTGAGTCCAAAATATGACACTTGGTAAATGAAATTTATGTCGTCTCAATAGAAAATTGTCTATGTGGAAACAATCAGAAAGGTTTTAATCATGATGTTTTGTTCATATAATGCGTCCAGCCTTCTGTCAGACAGGATTATGAGAATTCCATTGTTATCAACATTGTTTGATTTCGAATGGATTAAAAAAATAGCAACTAAAATATTCAAAATTCTTAGTAAAGTTACCAAACGTTTCTACTACTCACTCGTCGTTTTTAAATGCAAGAACTTTTTTTTTTTTGGTAAAAAACAGTTTAGAGAAATATCTGGGATATTTTTATTGTTGGTTTCTGGACGCATTGTTTTCGATTTTGATATTCTATGGGGATAGTCAATGAGAAAGTGGTGGGCGGAGAGTCAATGTGAAATTAAGTTGTCAGAAGCGGACACTGATAACAGGTGGCCCATATTAAATAACCATCGACAGATCTGTCAGTCAAGCGACGCGAGGAATCAACTCTCGCCTTCATTTGCTGTCTTTTGTTTTCGCTCTTCTTATCGATGTTAAAGTTTTTGGCGAAATGTCCGGGTGTGAGGGGACGACAGTATTGCTGATTGCAAGAGAATCGCAGGGCGGGGCTTATTGGGGACGTTTGGAGAATAAGGACAAAGCAAAACGTAGACAAAGATGTCAAACATAAGAAAGGGATGATAGAAATTGTAGAAGAGAAAGAAAGCGCCAACTGAAAGGAAGGAAGGTGATATAATAAGAATATAAATGTATATACTAGAAGACAAATATAGACGAAAATATGATACGTAAGAACTGTAAGATATTATATATGTGTGTGTGTTTGTGTGTGTTTGTGTATAACACACCTATACACATATATATGTGTGTGCGCGTATGTGTGTGTGTGTATATATATATATATATATATATATATATATATATATATATATATATGTATATATATATATGTATATATATGTATGTATATATATATATATATATATATATATATATATATATATATATATATATATATATATATATATATATATATATATATATATATATATATATATATATATAGTGTATTATACACACACACACACACACACACATATATATATATATATATATATATATATGTATATATATATATATATATACAGCGGGAAAGAGAGAGAGGGGCGAGAGTGTGATGTTTGTGTGTGTGTATATGTGTGTAGAAGTTTAATGATTTGTTGTCAAATCATCTTCACTTGTTTACAATATAATCACAGCAGAATCTATAGACACCAACAATTTCTTTGTTAGCCAGTCGAAATTAAAATTACGATAAGATCAACTCAGAAAACGTTCAAGAATATTTTGATTATACAGACGTTGAAAAGAAATTGTAAAAAATAACCTCTACGCATGAAATCCATAAAATTATAAAAGTTTAAAGATGATATATATCAGGTCATCCCATTTTTCTTAAAATAAAGGAAATTTAAAGAGTATTTTATAATGTCTAATGGCGCTGAACATTATTTTTATGTTTAGATGCATTTAAACTGATCAGACTTTATTTCAGAGAACAATAAAATTAAATTTTGTTTCATTAAAACCCTGCTAACATGGAAGTACCTAAAAATCATTTCAGGTCCAAGAAATAAAACTCAACAGCCGAAGCGGCTAGAAACATTCACTCAGTTTATGGAGAGGAATGTGTGAATGAAAGAACTTGCAGAAGATGGTTTATAAAATTCAGAGGTGGAGATTTCACCCTTGAAGATGAAGATCGAATCGGACGTCCAGTTGAGTTTGATGAAAAGCTTCTTGAAGCAGCCCTTGAAGAAAATCCTGCTTTATCAGTTGAGGAATTGACAGTGATTCTCAGTTCAAACCATACAACTGTTCATCGTCATCTTCAACAACTTGGAAAAGTTCCTAAACTTGGAAAATGGGTGCCTCATGAATTGTCTGAAAACAACCTCAAATCCTGAGTTGACATCTGCTCTTCTCTCCATTCTCGCCAACTTGTTTCACCTTTTTTGGATAGACTTGTGACCGGCGACGAAAAAATGGAACTTTTATCGAAATGTTAAGCGTCGTAGATATGGCTTGGTAAAGAGGAAGGACCCCAGCCACCTCTGAGGATGGAACTTCATGGGCAAAAGGTTATTCTTTCAATCTGGTGGGATCGCCAAGGAATAATCCACTTTGAATTCTTAGCACCTAATGCAACAATTAAAGCTCAAATATACTGTCAGCAATTAGAGCGTTTGAACCAAGCTTTGAGGAAAGAAAGACCTGCTCTAGTGAATCAAAAAAGGTGATATTTCATCAGGACAATGCGCGAACCCACACAGCAAGAATCACGTCACAAACGATCGAGGAACTTGGTCGGGAGAAAACTCCTCATCAACTTTATTCTCCCGATCTTGCTTCTTCAGACTACCATTTGTTTCGTAGCTTACAGAATCATTTGGAAGAAACAGCTTTTGTAACACAGGAAGAGGTTAAAACTGACATTTGTGAGTTCTTCGAATCAAAGCCAAAAGTATTTTACAGTAATGCAATTAGTAAGCTTGTTAATAGATGGAAGGAAGTCATAGATAATCAGGGAAAATACATTGTTGATTGAATTTGTAATTAAATATAACATTTGGTCACTTGTTTTCTTTATTCAAAATTTGAACAGTACTTATGGGATAACCTAATATTTTATAAACCTTAAATTTAAACTTAGATATAGATAATGTTTATTCATTGATAACATCTGACTGACCGATGCATCAATTTTGAAATTAAAATATTTTTTATGTCATACTCTATTGCAAAATTGGTGCTAAACAGGGTTACACTAGCTTATTAAATCATCCAGTTCACACTCCTTCCCTCCGAGTCTTTTCTAAAAGAATAGAGCTTTCCCCCTTGATTCCAGATATTCCGCTTCTTTCTGAAGTCTTCTTCCATTCTATAATTCTAACAGCTCCGTCTAAACTCTATAATTTTGTTTATTATCTGTTTCCCTTCAATAAGAGTTGATAACTTCGCTTATCATCCGGGAGTAGAACAGGAATAGGGGTTTAAATTTTTATTTCTTGTTTAGATTTGGGGTTCCCATTCCTTAGAAACACTTCTCTTTCTATTTCCCACCCAGTAGTTCCTTTCATCCTAGTGGCCTTTCATGGAGTGAATTAATTTAAAAAAAAAAGAACAAAAATAACAAAAACAACGTAAATTAGTAAAATTCTGAGTTGTTAATTCAATTATTCATTTTAACAATCCATATAAATAAAACATTTATCTTTATTTAAACTCTTGAGGTGTCCGCCTCTTTTTACACAAATGGACTCAAACAGTATATACATATACTATGGCTACGTGAAGACCCGAGAGAGCAAGACCTCCGAGTCTAGCTGTCGTAATCCAGTCTTTGACTGTAAGCGACGACTGTCAAACTCTCTGCATTAGCACAGAGGAATCCGGACGAAGCTTTGCCGAAGGGCAAGGTTTCGTTCGGAGAGGTAGACAGGGCCTGAAGCCGTCAAGGCGGTTTCAAAAAGGCTATATTTTTGGCCGAGCCTACGGGCTTGGGGATACCCACATTAAACCGGCCTTGTGCCATATTCAATCCTCGTGGGTGGTTCGATAAATACCTAGCAAGACCTCCGAGTCTAGCTGAGTCGTGATACAGTCTTTAACTGTAAGCGACGTCTGTCGAACTCTCTGCTAACGCAGAGAGGAAACCGTACGAAGCTTTGCCGAAGGGCAAGGTTTCGTCCGGGGAGGTAGACAGGGCCTGAACCCGTCTAGGCGGGTTCAAAGGCTATATTTTTGCCAAGCCTACGCGCTCGGAGTTTACTAAGTGTTGTATTGACTTCAACTTGGTCTTGTGATAGGCTTTGTTTTCCCATTTCGTGTCAGGCCTATAATAATCACAAATATTTTAACATGAAAAGACATCGAGCAAAATGGATCTTACATGATTCCAAAAATAATCAATGAATCACAAATACCATTGACCTCCTAAAAATATAAAGGGAATGGATTAATTAAACGTTTCATTGGCTTCTATTTTAGTCGTGAATCCTGAATCTCCGATTTATTGAATCGCAGTACATTGCTTCAAAAGATTTCTTTAACTGCATCTCAATATTAAAGATTTGTAAAAATTGTATTCATTTTCATGGCAAGGGTACGTTATAACGTTAATAATAATAATAATAATAATAATAATAATAATAATAATGGAATTTCAACTCGATGAAAAAGGGCAAATAAATTATAATATATGTAATATAGCGTTAATGAACCTAAAAATCAAACAAAAAGCAAACGCAATGTACCAGATGCAAGACTGATGGCAGGATAAGCCTATTAATTATCAACACTGTGCCCGTACGAAAAAAATCTGATGGAGACAAACCCCTTACTAATCAGTGGTTACGTTGCACAGGCTTAAAAGCTGAAATAGAAGGTTTTATCTTTGCTGCACAGGACCAATGCTTATTAAACAGATTTTACCAAGCACACATACAGAACACTTGTGTTAACCCAAAATGCAGATGCTCTAAAATCTAGAAACAACTGACCGTCTTCTGTCAGTTTGCACACTGTTAGCTCTCATTGAATATAAAAAAAAAAACAGCATGATAGAGTGGCCCTATACCTGCAGTGGAAAATATGCAACTTTTACGGGAAGGAAACTGCAAGAAATTGATATGAACATAACACAGATTCGGCTACAGAGATAGGACCTGTAACAATTTTATAGGACTTTACAATATAAATAGACAGAATAAAGCTAATGAAAGCTAATCGCCCAGACATCGCGATCAAAGGCCACAAAAACCGAATTTACTTTCTTATTGAAATGGCAGCCCCTACAGATTTTAATGTATCTTTGAAGATCTTTAAAACACAATATCAAAATACAAGTATCCTAGGGGAAATTGCCAACTGTGCTATATAAGGACATCAATAACACCAGTTGTAGTTGGAGAAGTGGATTCTATTGGAAATTGGATAGACTCATTGAAGTGGATTCTATTGGACTTTTTGGATAGACTCATTGAAGTGATTTCTAGTAGTCCATGGTTTAAAGAAATGCAACAATGTTATTCACAAGTACACTCACGCATTACAAAGAACAATATTCATGCAACATGTGTGTGATTTTTTACAAGAATAATCAGTGGAAAATATCATGAAGCCATTTATGACCTTAGGTCTCTGCTTGGGACCCGGAAGGAAATAATAATAATAATAATAATAATAATACTGCTTTATCATCCTGTACACCAATACTTTTTAGTATTTCTGAGGATGATAATCGTTATACAGCCAAGTGTAATATCGCTTATCAATCAGCAATGATTAGAATGTAGGATAACTGAAGCATTTCAAATAGTTTTAATAGAAGGAGATCAAACAAAAGTTTTGTGTGTCCCATTACAAAGAGCTTTATTCATGTAAAATGTGTGTCATCTTAGTTTTTCTGTTTTCTTTTTATAAAGAATTGTTACTGAAAAAAGTTAAGCCTTATCTGGCTTTAGTTCTCTTGTTGTCACACGAAAGGAAATGTGTAGACAACAGAAATCAAAGGAAATAATAATGATAAAAATACTTACGGAAAATGTCAAGATTAACAAGATCACCATAATATTAAGCACGTTTTAACTGAACTTTCAGTTGGCGGCGTTTCTTTCGTTTTTATGCGTCCATTACCAGGACAGCCATTTTTTTCATTAAAAGACAAGCAATTTCTGTACAAAAATTTATAATTTTTTGTAGATTTATATATTTTTACACTTGAAAAAATTGCTTAAATATAACTTGTCGAAGACAAACATTCTGATGAAATATTCTTTAACATCATAAAACACTTTGTTTTTATTTCTTTATCTTTTCTTAAATCGCGCTTTTCCCTTGTGTTTAGGAAAATATTGGAAGAATAACGTTAAGCATTTTGTGTAATAATAACAATAATAATAATAATAGACTAAGATGGTACATACAAATATTTAGGAGTTTATTAAGGAGACGGAATACAACATTCAATTATGAAGGAAATATTCAAAAAGAAAATTACAGAAGAGTGTGTTTAATACTAGAAAGCGAATTAAATAGGACCAATAAAATGAAGTCTATCAACATCTTAGCTATACACGTAGTAATATACAGCTTCAACATGCTTTAAATGGAACTTGAATGATGTTAAGTTTGGATGTAAAAAAAAGAAAAATGTTTACCTAAATGAGGATACACCACACGAAATCAGATGTTGATAGGCTGTATGTACCAAGAGTTTTACTAGGCCGAGGTTTAATCCAACTGTAATTAACTCAAAACACTATAGCAATCGGATTGGAGGCCTGCCACACAAAAACTTATGAACGTCTCTTACAAGGAATAAAACAACACATCCACTCCATCAACAAAGAAGCTGAACTCTTCAAGAAACAGCTTAATATACCTGAAATCTTACCAACAAAAAACGAAGCGAATACTATCTACGCCAAACGAGTAAAGCAGAAAGTAAAACGATTTGGACAATGAAATTTAAAAAAAAAACTGGGAGGACAAGACGTTGTATTGCAAATACCTAATCAGAAAGAAAGAAGCAGGTGTGGATCAACAGAAAATTCAGCAATGGCTGAGGAACACCGGGCTGAAAGCTAAGACAGAACGTCTAATTATTGAGCTCTAGATCAGAGTCGCAACAAAATCCTATCACAATCACATAAACAAGGATGAAACTACCCCAAATGCAAGATCTGCGGAAAATATGATGAAACAAACTGTCGACCACATTATGTCAGGATACCTGGAACTGGCAAAAAATGAATATACCCATAGATATAACAAGGTAGCCACATATGTGCATGGGAAGATATGCAAGAAGCACAAAATCGAAACTTCTGAGAGATGGTATGAGCATCAAGCAGACACAGTTACATAAAATAACGATGAGACTATCTTTTGGGGCATACCAATTTAAAACTGATAGGGAAATAAAATCCAATAGACCTGATATTATCAGAAAAGAGAAGACATTCAGGAAATATATGCTTATTGTCATAGCAGTACCATCTGAGTGAAACACCTCCAGAAAATCTATCGAGAAATTGTCCAAATACAAGAACTTGTAG
This sequence comes from Acanthosepion pharaonis, assembly GCA_903632075.3. Classification (NCBI taxonomy): domain Eukaryota; kingdom Metazoa; phylum Mollusca; class Cephalopoda; order Sepiida; family Sepiidae; genus Acanthosepion; species Acanthosepion pharaonis. Next base: position 856,495 of record CAHIKZ030001258.1, read on the forward strand.
ATCGAATTAAAAAGGATGTCGGGAATGAAGACTGAGACTGTCGTACCAATAGGAATCAGATCTCTGTGCCTCGTGAGAAAAGGAATGGACAATTTTACTAACGGTGTACCTGGTAGCATCAACATACAAGTTGTCCAGAAAATCGCCCTACTAGGAACATTCCATATACTAAGAAAAGTGCTATCAATTAAATGACAATTCTCCTATTAGGACTAAGAATTATTGTTTGGACCCGGCTTCACGGGATACAAAGCAGGAAACATAACGCGCAAATAATAATGATAATAATAGACAAATAATCTTTTCCAAACAAACCCGTCGGATACAGAGGATAGTCAATCTCTGTTTCCGACATCTTTTCAGGCACGTATGTTTTGACAAGCAGGAAAACCCGTCTTGGAATGAGTGTTTCATTTCTGGCAATTTTGGACGTACAATTGGAGCAGTGCAAGTTAAAATCAGCCCACCCAAAAATTAATATTAGCCTTTGGGTGCAACTGAGACACACCCTTAAATGATGGGGGGGGGTGATAATTTGAATGGTTGGTGGCCCTGAAAAGGGAACTGTATAATAATAAATAATATTATTGGAATAATTTAAATTATTATTAGTATTAAAGTTTTTTGAAAGATATATATCCAAGAATATATAGTAAATAGTAAAACGTTGCTGAGAGTTGTAATGGACAGGAAGTAGTAGAGAGCCATTGTCGCCAACAATTTGGACTCATAATCGGCACTGAAGAAATATCTATTAAACGAAAAAAATCATAAAAATCGGATGAAAACTGTGGAAATGCATAATCAACATCCGATTACACACACATACAAGCGCATATACATTACATACATACATACATGCATACATACATACATGCATGCATACATGCATATACATACATACATGCATGCATACATACATACATACATGCATACATACATACATGCATGCATACATACATACATAGATGCATACATACATACATACATGCATACATACATACATACATGCATACATACATATATACATACATACATGCATACATACATGCATACATATATACATACATGCATACAGGCATACATACATATATGCATACATGCATACATACATACATGCATACATACATGCATACAAAAAAAATTTCAATGCAACTCTGCTGAGCGGAGCTTAGTTGCAGCTTCTGTGAAAATCGCATAATCTGGCATGATCTTGGCTACTTCATTGTCGGTATTGATGACAGTATTCAACGGCTTTAGAATTGTTATGTACATATTCTCACCACCAGGATTTGAGTCGGCCTATGCTATAGGCACTATTAGACAGTTCTGCACTCTGGGATTGCCTCCCATGGACGATAACAGCAAGAAGTATCCTTCCTGACTCATCCTCTATGGTGAGATTCGAAGTGGGAAAGCGAATGCACTAAACACTCGTGTGTATTTATCGATCCGGTGAATTATTTATTACATTACCTGTTCCATAATCCGTTACGGTTGCAGTAGCACAACGTTTACTGTTGCTCTTGTAATAGTCGTGTGTCTAGGACAAAAGTGCATATTGTTTCCTTTTTCCTAGAATGATTTCCACAAGGACGGAGATCTCTCTCAGCCCTACTATTTAATTCATACCTAGTTGGATTCCATAAATGAAAAATCATCCGAAAGAGAACCTAACGATATCGGCTGAAATTTAAACTCGATTTTCTGATATCTCTTTGCATGTCGCTAACACTTAGTCTCTCCATATATCCGATGACATATTATAAACAATTTGATAAAGCGTGAATTGAAAAATTCGAAATAAGACGTTGAATATGATGATTCCATTAATATATCGCTACTTGATTTATTTTGCAAATAACGTTTGTTATATGCAGGTGGGAATTCGAGAGAAGATAAATTGTTTTGGATCATTTAATATCACTTAAAAATTCACAAAAATAAGAGAAATATAAAAATGTATTTGAGGATAAAGTAAATGACGAGTTGGTTAATTTGAGATTAAATGATCAGATATAGTTTCTTTGTGTTATCAGAGGTGTTGCATCTTTGATTAGAAATATAAGTTATGGTCCTCGAAATAGATTTTAAATCTGAACATTTTATTGGTGATATCACTGGTAGCAGTTAAAAATTTGATAAAATTTCTCTTCATGTTTAAAAGATATTCATTCTTATCACTCATATATTGTACATTGTCTGATATATATATATATATATATATATATATATATATATATATATATAGAGAGAGAGAGAGAGAGAGAGAGAGAGAGATAATTAGGAGGATTTGAAATAATCATAATTAACTAATTCGAGTCTAGAAGAAACCTCAACAGAATGCAAAAAACACTGGACGGCCGTTTCGTCCTATATTTGAGAATCACCAGCAGTGCGCATGCACTACCGAGAATTAAAATCCGAACAGTTACGATAGGAGGCAAACGTCATACCAACGGGCCTCGGTGACAAAGGTGTAACGAATTAGATTCGATATATATATATTTAATACATTTTCTGTTCATACGCCATTCTGTATGGATATACTCATTTAAGTAAATTCTCTGTTCTTTAATTAAACAGTATAAACTACATTTACTGCCCAGAATGTTTGAGAAGTTTCATAGAAAATATAATTTCCAGCTCTGGATTCGAAACTGCATTCTATGAGGAAGCACCATTAATCCCGGCTTGCTATAACCGTTCAGCCACAAAGAACGCCCGGCTAAGCAAAGCACGAAATCATGCTTTTAAATACCCACTTTCGCCGATTTCTCTCAAACTCTCATATCTTCTCCGATTTCATATCTTAACGTTAACAATGGCATCATATCGTCGGGAAATAGATTACATCCTAGAAATATTTAATTTCATGTTCATACCATTTTTTATGGATACTATTATTTAAGTAAATTTCCTGTTCTTTAATTAAACAGTAAAAAACAAAAAATAATATTAACACCAGAAAAATGAAGACTGGTGCTAATGAGATAATGCTCGATGTATAATAAAAATGTCTACATTATTTATTAATGAGAAACAGAAATGTTTCGCTAACCCGTAGTACGATTCTGAGTTTCATGAACAAAACGAACTTCAGGTGATGAATTAAGAGTGACCGTTACTTAAGTTAAATTTAGCTATATTCAGCGGATTATCGTAATACTGGAGCAGACTAAATTATTTACGCCGATTGTTAAAAAAAAATAAGCATAATTTTAGGAACAAATATGTAAAAACACACATCAACGAAACTTATATACTTCAAGTTAAAAAGAGCTGTGAGCTATATATATATGTTCTTGTATTAATGCTTTGTTTTCATATACACTTCCCCATCTGTTACCTATCATCTCAATGACACCCTTTTCATTTGTTACTTATCAATATTTTTTTTCATTGTCCCTAAAATTTTATTTCTTCGACCAAATATAACAAACTTCTATTTTTCCGCGGACACGAAATTAGATCAAGTGCTTGACCTGATATTCTTGACATCTGATATGTGCCAGTCGAGCGTGTGTGTTTTCACTTACGACCTGGTTTCGTATTATATTTTTTTCTTTCTTTTTCTCCTTCTTCTCTTTCTTTCTCCCAGATCGCCCGAACGCAATTAGAGAATTATTCTCAACTCCGAAATATTCTTCATCTCTAAATAACTATCAAATGGTTAACAAACCGAAAAAAAATAAATCATATATTTATGAATATCTCCTTTCAGTTTTCCAATCATGCATGGTGCACATTTGCGATAAAAACTAATCTGTAAAAATGTTATGAAGTTTAATGTAACTTTTTTAAGTACAGCTAAAGTAACTAATGTGATTTCAAGCATTACTGTAAATCAGTTGGCAAATATTTACCGTGAAGTGCAAAATCGTATTACCCTTTGTATTGATAATGATGGAGGACATGTGGAAACTTAAATAAAACTTCAATAAAACTTGAAAAATATATAGATTTATTTCTTTCTAATCCTTTTTACAAATTATTTCTATTTCAAATACAAATAAAGTTATATTTTTAAAGTGTACATGAATTTTATGGACACCCAGTATACATACACACACACACACACATATATATATATATATATATATATATATATATATATATATATATATATATATATATATATATATACACACACACACACATTCATGCACACACACACACAAAACACACACACATATATATATATATATATATATTTTTTTTTATATGTCATCTATTTTCAGGACTTAGGAGATCATGGCTCTCCACCTCTTCCTCTATCACTTCCAGCTGTTAACAAATTCCTTCCTTCTGCTTCCTTCCCCAGACCACGTTGTGCCATCCACTTGCTTAAGTCCGCCAGGTATGTCACACGTTGTTCTCCCTTGTCTCTCTTTCCCTTTATTCGACTCTTGAGTATCAGATTCTCAAGGGCCCCATTTTTCATCATGTGTCCCCAAAACTTCAGCTGCCTCTACTTGATAATAAGTATAAGCATGCTCCTTGTTTGCAAATTCTCTAAGATCTCATCGTTGCTCTCACGCTCGGTCCATGATATTCTTAGCATCCTTCTGTACAACCACATCTCTGTCGCCTCGAGTCTCTCCTTCATCAGTGAGGAAATCGTCCAACATTCGCTGGCGTAAAGAAGGACAGATGTCACGTAGCAGTTCAGTATTCTTTTCTTTGATACCAAAGATATCCTCCTGTCTCTCAGTATTCTGCCCAACTTTTTGGAATGTGTTCTTGGCCATCCCAATACGCCTACGGATCTCAGTTTTACACTTACCGTCCTTTGTCAAGACGCTTCCCAGTTATTTTAACTTTCGCGTCTGATTGATTCTATTGTTCCCGACCTTCAGATTGCATTTTGGGCTCATCCTGTTACTAACGTCCCTGCACTGCGTCTTCTCGTAGTTTATGCTTAGTCCCTTCTTCTCACTCTCCGTCGCTACATTCTGTAGAAAATTCTGTAATTTCATTTCCGTATCTGCTATCAGTACAGTTTCATCTGCGTGTCTTATGTTGTTAAGATTATGGCCGCCCGCCAATGCTAAATCCCGGTAGGTTTTCCAATTCTGTCAGAATTGCCTCGCAGTATTGGTTGAATAGGTCTGGTGAGAAGACGCATCCTTGCCTTACGCCCCTTTCTAGTTTTTATATTTCCTGAAGTCTTTCCCTACGTGCATGCATGCTGTTTGCTGCATAGGTTCTTGATTACTCTGATATCTTTTTACGAATATATCGAGGTTGCTGAGCAGTTCCATCAGATCCTTGTGGCGTACTTTGTCGAAGGTCTTTGCATAGTACATGAAACACAAGTACACGTCCTCCTGCATCTGTATCGCTCTTTCTGATAATATTCTGAACATGAATATCGCGTTCCTTGTTCCAGTGTCTTTAACGAATCCGCACTGTTGTTGTCTCGGCTTATTTTTCGGTGGAGTTCGCATTCGTTTGTGCCTGTTTTATTAGCCATGTCTATGAAGATAGATCTGCTGTAGTCTTTCGTTATATCTTCACTGTTGGAGCTTTCGTTTGTTATTTCGGTGGTCTTGTATATGCCAAAGTTATCTAAGGCTGTCAGCATTTCCGTTACAATTCCTTTTTCGTCCAGTTGCCTTGTTTCTATTCAATTTGACCAGTGCGACGTTTACTTCAGTTTTCAGAATTCCAGGTCTGTCGGTAGTATTGCTGGTTGTCCCTTTACCCTCGGGGAAGAGTTCTCCAATGCACTCGTTCCAGCGTTGGAGATCGTTTTCCTCCTCCAATATGAGTGTTCCATACTTTGATTTTAGGTAGCCTTTGATTTTAGGCTCTGATGAGCATGTCCTTGTCTTGTTAGTTGTATACGTTTGCAAAAAAAATACTAGATTATGTTTGTAACTATCTATAAATTATAATATCTATTCACACTTAGGAGCTCTGATACAGTGAAACGGTCTGTCTGTAGATAACTATATATATATATATATATATATATATATATATATATATATATATTGATGTGTGTGCGTGACTTGTTTTGCGTTGGAAACATAAATAAGAACGATACAATTCTTGATAACGGCTGTAGTGATATCCGAAAGTACTCCGAACCAAATGTCAAAAATGAATATTGGAAATTTTTCCAAATGCATAAAACATCTTAGTCTAAAGCTGTAAAATACGTCGGTATTCTTTAACATAAATTGGTTAAAAGATATATGTAGTCAGCCACAGACAGATGGTTCGCAGCAATTTAATTGGGCTAGGTGTCAGATTGCTTTAAGCCGGGATCAAAACCCAAATGATGTGGCATCAATCAGAGATCCTATCCCTAATCTATCGAAAAGGAATATCAAACGTTTTTCTATCTATATATATATATATATATATATATATATATATATATATATATATATATTCCTTTTTAAACGAGTTTTATATATATATATATATATATATATATATATATATATATAAGTATGTATATTTATTCCTTTTTAAAGTATATATATATATATATATATATATATATATATATATATATATGTGTGTGTGTGTGTGTGTGTGTGTGATGTATCTAAAGTACTTTTACAACAGGGAGGCTCGTTCCTCAAAGCAAAACAAGGAAACAATTTCATATAGACATATGTCCACATATACTTGGTTAATGAGTTATTATGTATAAGGTATCGAGCATACTCTGTCAAACATACAATCCCAAAATACTGTTACAACCTTTTTGCAAATGATACGGATACAGGAGCTGTTCATAAAGTACCCTCCATGCGGTAGTATTAGATATACGATATACTATGGGTACTTGGCGTGGGCTAATATCTGGATTGTCTCTGACAGCGTGTAGAATGTTTTTGTAGTCCGGCATAAGAGCATATCTATGCATTCCTCGATCCGAAACTCGTGGTGCCAGAGGTCCGGACTCAGCAAAGCTACGATAAGCGGCAGTCAATCTTGGATGACTTCGGACTGTAAACGCATTCGCACGGCCGTATGTAAAAATTATATCTCCTCACGATATGAATATCCTGCCATTGTTAAACGGAAGACTTCTTAGTTAATTCACTACTATACGGGTTAAACTTTGAAGACAGAGTAGCCACAAATGTACACGAATGACCAACATAAACTAGTCTACATGGGAACAGATCGCCATCCATCGCAATCTTTCTCTCAACTTAATAACTCAAAACGGATATATATGTGGACATTTGTCCTTGTTTTGGTGTCTGGACTTGCCCCCAATATTTGTAAAAATATTTTTGATGCATATATATATATATATATATATATATATATATATATATATATATACACATTATGAAATAGACAAAATCCGACAATTATTTAAAGACATTTTTATGTTTAACATTCTTTTTATAGATACAAGTATTTTAGTAAATGCTCTAATAAACAGAGCATTTACTAAAATTTATATATATATATATATATATATATATATATATATATATATATATATAATGCTGTTTTATTGTTAATCGCATAAATACTTTGAGGAAAATTGCGTAAGAAAATGTCAGATATTATTATTTATATAGCATGATCCACCTGATTCTTTGAGAAAAACGAAAAACAAATATTGTTATCTAATATATTTATTTACAGAAAACCAATAAATCAGATACTGGCGTCTATAATGTGCATTCGTGGCAGGTTTCTCATATTTTACATGTTATCAAAAACAATCAAGACTTCTGCATTGCATATTTGTTTATCATTCATGTAAAGCTGAAATACATCACCGTGGCGGAATCGTTTTCTTGAACAGATGCAACTCTTCTGCCGTAGACAAGAACTGAAGTTCATTGCATTGAACGCACAAAATCTAATGTGGTGAATACACACTGTGGCCGTTTCAATTTCCCTTGAGATAGAACTCATGAATCTGTTCAAAGTTAATGAGTCATTTCCACGTGAAACCATTGAAAGTTTATTTATAAGCTGAGTGATTAGTTTAACAATTTATAGTCGTCTCGATGGCGACGACCTCATGTAAACGCGAGTTTTGGCATGCCGGGATATTTCTTGACAGGGAGAGATAAACAGAGATAAAACTCGGAAATTAGATGAACGACTGCGAATGGACTGGTCAGAAAGACTCAATAAAAAACCTTTTCAACACAGGAAATATGATTTGGAATTGGAATGTTAGTAATCATAGCACTTACACTGAATCTGTCATGAAAAATCAGGACGAGGAAATAGTAAATACCTCAATATTACGACGATGAGGAAAATGAATATATGCAGTGATAGGGTTTATCTTGGCAAAACACCACAAGTTGTTATAAAATGAAAACGTTAAAAAATAGTCATATTCTTAATTACCGACGTGTAGTCACCAATTTCATATGGATGCCATTCATGAAGCCAATCATTTTCAGAATCTTTTCAATTAGCAGCTGTATAAAACCGCTGTCTAAAATCTATAGTTAGAAATGGGTTGTTTGTTTGATTTGTTTCACGGAATCTCAAAACCAATGTGCAATTTAATGCCGATGAGATTTTTATTGCTGGTAATATTTCTTTCCCAAATTTATTTCTGGTAATATTTTTTAAAGAAATGTATTCCTGATAATAATATATTGTTTGTAATAATTTTTCTTCGAAAATCTATTGCTGGTATTCAAAACTATTTCTTCATCTTCTGACCCCAGTTTGGGGCTTAAGTATTTTCCCATAGCTGGGACTCTAACAGGTGATACCGGTCCAGGTCAAAGTGGACCTGGGAACACCAGCAATTAACAGGTGGTTCAACGCTCCTTAAAACCTCCTGATCAAAAGCATTGCTGTTGGATGTAGCTTATCGTCATACCCAGGACACGTTTAAGCATCAATCAAACCGTCAGCGATAACTTTTATTGAACTTTATAAAATCTTTCCAGTAAGACAGATTAGCTTCTCAATTCCTGTAATTATTATTTCACTTACAGTTATTGATTTGTGCTTCGTTTCTAATATTTTCTGTGAAGATGCCTGAAAGAATTACCTTCACAATTCCTGTATCAGTTATTTGCACTTACAAGTATTGATGTGTGCTTACTTCCTAAACATTTATGTGAAGATGCCTGAAAAAATTAGCATCCCAAGTCGTGTAACTTTTATCACACTTAGTATTGATGTGTGCTTACTTCCTAAACATTTATGTGAAGATGCCTGGAAAAATTAGCTTCCCAAGTTCCCAAGTATTGATATGTAAACATTTTTATCACACTTACAAGTATTGATGTGTGCTTACTTCCTAAACATTTATGTGAAGATGCCTGAAAAAATTAGCTTCCCAAGTCGTGTAACTTTTATCACACTTACAAGTATTGATGTGTGCTTACTTCCCAAAACGTTTATGTGAAGATTCCTGAAAATTAGCTTCCCAAGTCGTGTAACTTTTATCACACTTACAAGTATTGATGTGTGCTTACTTCCTAAACATTTATGTGAAGATGCCTGGAAAAATTAGCTTCCCAAGTCGTGTAACTTTTATCACACTTACAAGTATTGATATGTGCTTAATTCCTAAACATTTATGTGAAGATGCCTGGAAAAATAAGCTTCCCAAATCGTGTAACTTTTAAAGTATTCATTGCTTAATTCCTAAACATTTATGTGAAGATGCCTGAAAAATTAGCTTCCCAAGTCGTGTAACTTTATCACACTTTTATGTGTGCTTACTTCCTAAAATTTATTGAAGATGTCCCAAGTGTAACTTTTTATCCCATTTTACAAGTATTGATGTGTGCTTACTTCCTAAACATTTATGTGAAGATGCCTGGAAAAATTAGCTTCCCAAGTCGTGTAACTTTTATCACACTTACAAGTATTGATGTGTGCTTACTTCCTAAACATTTATGTGAAGATTCCTGGAAAAATTAGCTTCCCAAGTCGTGTAACTTTTATCACACTTACAAGTATTGATGTGTGCTTACTTCCTAAACATTTAGTGAAAGATTGAAAATATGTCCCAAGCTTAACTTTTATCACACTAAATTGATATGTGCTTAATTCCTAAACATTTATGTGAAGATGCCTGGAAAAATAAGCTTCCCAAATCGTGTAACTTTATCACACTTACAAGTATTGCTTAATTCCTAAACATTTGTGTGCTGGAAAAATTAGCTTCCCAAGTCGTGTAAAATCATTTGATGTGCTTACTTCCTAAATATTTATGTGAAGATGCCTGGAAAAATTAGCTTCCCAAGTCGTGTAACTTTTATCACACTTACAAGTATTGATGTGTGCTTACTTCCTAAAAATTTATTTAGCTTCCCAAGAAGATTCCTTAATTCCTAAAAATGAAGATGCCTGGAAAAATTAGCTTCCCAAGTCGTGTAACTTTTATCACACTTACAAGTATTGATATGCTTAATTCCTAAACATTTATGTGAAGATGGAAAAATCCTGTAAAAATTAGTATTCATGTGCTTAATTCCTAAACATTTAGTGAAGGTGCCTGGAAAAATTAGCTTTATCGTAACTTTTTATCACACTTACAAGTATTGATGTGTGCTTACTTCCAAATATTTATGTGAAGATTCCTGGAAAAAATTATTCCCAAGTCGTGTAACTTTTATCCCAAGTATTGATTGTGTAAACATTTTGAAGATGAAAAATTAGCTTCCCAAACATTTATGGCACTTACAAGTATTGACGACCGCTTCCTTCCTAATCTTTTGTGTGAAGATACCTGGAAAAATTAGCTTTACAATTCATGTAAAAGTTATCTAACTGACAAGTATTGATATGTACTTCCTTCCAAAACTTTTTTTGTGAAGATGCCTGGAAAAATTAGTTTCTGAAGTCCTCTAACTTTTATCGAACTTACAAGTATTTTTTGCGTGCTTCGTCCATAGCCTTTTGTTTTATGGTGCCTGTCACTTCAACAACTTGATTATGAGCATGATTTACTTATTCTGACACTCCCGCAATCACTGAGTCCACTGACAGGATATATATATATATATATATATATATATATATATATATATATATATATATATATATATACAAACACAGAAACGTAATCTGCAATTTTAAATTGGCACAATTTGATATATTTTTATCTACCGCATGTACGTTGTTTGTTTTGTCGACTTCAAACAATATTAAGTTCAGTTGGGCAACGTCTCTTTGGAAAAGAGCAAAATGTGGCAATTCAATCCTCCATAAATTTACAAAAGGCGTACTGAAGCGCTTGACATTCTCGGCGGAATCTCCAATACGAACATATCAGAGTGTTTGTATGTCAATGTATTGTGAGGCCGGAGCTACCTACACAATAGACTCTTCCAGGTCTATATTAAGTATGCGACACAACACTCTACGCAGAGTGACATACAGAGAGACAGAGAGTGTCGCGTACGACTACCAGTGTTGGACACTAACATATAGTAAGCTCCGCTTACACTCTCTCTGTAACCTGTTGTTAATATATCTTTCTTACATCTAATCCGTTTTTTTCCTTCTGTGGTCCCAACTTTGGCCCCACATCAGTGGCGACGAGGATTCGAGAAACGCACTCATGGTGAAACCTCAATACCTTACCAGTTCCACATCTGTGTCGACGAAGAATTCGAGAAACGCATTCACGTCGAAAAACCGCAATACTTTATCAGTCCCACAACAGTGTCGACAGAAAGATTCGAGAATTTCGTTCTCACCATATAAATAGCGACAAAGTACTCGAAAAATGCACAGAAACTCCATGCGTTCCTACAGCAGTGTTGAACGAGAAATTAAGCTGGTATTACTACATTAGCGATTTAAACGCAACACCCAGCGTCTACATATAAAAAAAATATATATATTCCGATACCAAACAGCATTGATGAACTAGCGATTCGACATCTGCGGAATATTAAAGTCTGTCCAAATAACATTACGAGAACGATTTCTTACACATTCACACACAGAGAAAAAAAACAGTTGTCATAAAACAAACTGACAACACAAAAGCGAAGTACTACCATTGTACTCAAGGTTTCGAAAAAACTATCTAATTTTTTTTTATGTAAATGAGTTGAACTCGTGCCTAAAATTATTCACCCCTCAAATTCGCTGTGGTGACTTTTCTCTTTTTGTCCCTCTATATAAAATAAAAAAAGTGTGGTGAAAATTTATTCAATTACGTTAAAATTAACGGAACCACGGAATCTCAAAAAAACTAAACACATAATTAGTTTAGTTTAACTAATTGTCTGTCCACATTTTTTTCTTTCGTGTAAAAGAAATAAAAAGAAAAAAACCTATCAAGATTTTTTTGTATACCTCTCCTTGGTACACGGGTTTCAAAGCAACAAAAAAAACGCTGTCATTTTTGTTTGAGCTAAATATGGAAGATTTTCAAAAAGTTATCGTCCAAATGCTAAAAGTACATTTGGATCAGCAACAAAAATCAGAAGAAAGACAACAACAACTATTTTTGGAATTACATAAACAACAAATGGAATTCCAACAAATGCTGAAGTACAACAGAAACAACTTAAAGAATTACTGGTAAATGCATTAAAAGGCTCAAACTCTGAAAAAAGATACAATATTCTCCCAGAGTACAATCTACAATTCAATGGAAACCTTTGAATACGGACCAGAGAACGAGAAAAAGTTCGACGATCTTTACAGGCGCCACGAAGATATTTTCAACGTAGACTGTGAACAATGGTCCAGTAAAAAGAAGGTACGTCTACTATTGAGAAAACTGAGAACTACAGAACATAGTAGGTTCGTAGACTTCATATTACCCAGGAAAACCACAGACTTGGATTTTTCAGAGACTATTAAGCTCCTATCGGAACTATTCGGGCCTAACACAACCTTGTTCCACAAACGTTGAAAATGCATGAACACAGTCAAAAACAACCAGCAAAATTTTCTAACGTTTGCAGCATCGGTAAACAAACTATGTAATGATTTTAAACTAGCCGAACTGACTGCCGATGATTTTAAGTGCTTGATTTTCGCACAAGGTTTAGACGGCAGGAGACGCCGAAGTCAGACGACGGGTACTGACCAAGCTTGAGAACGAACAAGGATTGACTCTCCAAAAACTGGCAGAGGACTGTCAAAGAGTAATATCTGTAAAGCGTGACTCAAACACTATCGAGGAATCAGGTGTGACTCTGATTAATAAAATCAGAAGTAAGCCTTTTCCCCTTAAATAAAACAAAAGGCAAATCTCATGTCCTAAAGTACGCAGTAACCAAATCCCAAATAGGTTAAAGAAACCGCCCGAACCATGTTACCATTGTGGTAAATGGCATTGGATGAAATTCTGTCCAGTTCAGAACAAAAAATATTGCAAAAATTGAAATAAAAGTAGGCATACTTTAACTTCGTGCTGGTACGCCAGCAGAACGAGAAAACCCAAAAATAAAATTAGGCAAGCTCAATCTGACAATATTGTCGATAGGAATTTAAGAAAATATGTAACTGTGGATATTTTCCATAAGTCCATTAAATTCCAGCTTGACTCGGGTTCTGATCTTTCAACCATTAACTGGCGTACTTGGCGAAAAATTAAACAAGCCGACCTTATTAAAAACGGATAAAACAGCAACATCCGTAACTGGCGAAAAGATTATCATTTTAGGCGAGATAATACTTACAGTAACACTAAATGGAGTTACCGAAAAACTCAAAGCCTACGTATTGCAAACTTCAGATAACTTATTTGGAACTGATTGGATAGAAAAATTCAATCTTTGGGATTGCAGAATGAGTACATTTTGTCACAAGATACAAAGTACAACGTCCAATTTGGTAAATCTAAAAAAGGAACTCAAACAACAATTTTCCCAGGTTTTTTTTTTCTGGCGGTCATGGGAAATGTACTAAAATGAAAGCTATGTTCAAGGTGAAGGACGGTGCACAACCAGTATTCAAAAAGAAACGGAATGTCCCAATCGCTGCTCTAGAGCAAATCAACAAAGAGTTAGATAGACTCGAACAAGGAGGCATTCTGTCAAAAACAGATTTCAGCGAGTGAGCAGCACCTACGGTCTACGTAAAAAAGAAGTCCAATCAAATACGAGCCAACGCGATCTGAAACATGCCGGCCCCAGATAACGTCCAAGCGTTACAAAGCTTCCACGGCCTAGCTAACTTTTGCCAAGGGTCATTAAGAACATGCAAAATTTGAGAGGGCCTCTCAACCAACTTTTAAAAAAGGACAAACCATGGTCATGGGCCCCGGAATGCCAAGACGCATTCGAGAAGATCAAGAAAACTCTTACTTCAGACCTCTCCCTCACCCATTACGACCCTAGTCTCGACATCATAGTCGCAAGTGATGCAAGCTCGTACGGCATTTGGTGCTTGCATTTTACATTGCCAGATGGTTCGTGAAAAGCTCTGGCTCACGCATCAAGTTCTCTAGTTCGATCTCGACATGCCCCAAGTCTCTCCTGAATTGCGCCGCTCAGGAAAGAAAAGGAAATTTACTCAACCGCTCGACGTATATCCCAAGAGGAAAAAGTATTAACAGTTTTATTTTTTTTCTCTCCTTTTCAAAAAGAAAACTCTTGGAAGTGGGGTATTGTGAGACCGGAACTACCTACACAATAGACTCTTCCAGGTCTATATTAAGTATGCGACACATCACTCTACACAGAGTGACATACAGAGAGACAGACAGAGTCGCGTACGACTACCAGTATTAGACGCTAACATATAGTAAGCTCCACTTACACTATCTCTGTATCCTGTTGTTAATATATCTTTCTTACATCTAATCCGTGTTCCGTGTTTTCCTTCTGTGGTCCCAACTTTGGCCCCACATCACAATGTTTGGACAGTTCAGAGGATTCGGAATGGGTTGGATGAATCTCATGGGGATTTTGGATTGATCACTAGTGATGGCTAAGTTATGCTTCCATTCATCTTCCAACAAGACCTCAGACTCAACACGAAAGCCTACATAAAATGACTTGAGTTGATAGTGCTGCTTTGAGTCAAGAGAATGGAAGACCTTATGTCTTGCATCAGTACTCTGAACGATAGCACACAGAAGGAGAAGCCAGTAACGGCTGTCAAATTCTGCGACAACATCATGCTTTACATCTGACCACCTTAGACTGTAACCCCCTTGAATATTATTTGTAGGGTTCATTTGACCATGACACCAACAAAACTCCTTGTAACACCAAAGAACCGAAGGCAAGGATTATGTCAGTATTCACCAACCTAAAAAAGGAGACCGCCCAGAAGATTTGCAGGAGATTCAGAAGTTGTCTGGAGCCTGTGGCTTGACGGAAATGGCGCTTCTGTTAAATAAAGTTGATCTTTAGTATTTCAAGACATTTTTGCGCAATTTTCGTAAATATATCGTTAAAAAGAGATAACAGTTATTTTTATTTTTGCATAATTTAGACGAAAATTCATGCATTCACCCTCTGTGTGATGTTACACACACACAAACGCACGCACATATACACACACATACAGAAACACACACACACATATATATATATATATATATATATATATATATATATATATATATATATATATATATATATATATATATATATATATGTATGTTAGGGAACAAAATAGGTATCGAGACAGCATGGCTGAAGGTTCAAGTTTTTTTTTTCAGCTACCTGTCGAAGCGATGCCGCATTGATTACTTCAATGCTCTATCAAGGAACCTAAAATATACTAGGCACATACACACACATTCATACACACATAGATGTACCACCACATACATACACGCACATACACACACATATATATATATATATATATATATATATATATATATATATATATATATATATATGCATTCTATCTGAAACAAGAGTCCTCCCATAAAACTTTTCTTACGCCGAAATAATATAAATCGAAGAAGCAATTACCATTATTTCCCAGACACAATATATAACATCGTTTACCAGCCTGCACCAGTGTCAAATGTCCAGCTTTGTCGCCAGCTCTAACTAATATGGAGGTCTTGAAATATAAATGAAATACTCCATCAATAATTAAATGAGATAAAGACATAGCTCTATACAGACAGAGTATATATTTATGGTTTCGGGGTGAAAAATATAATTGCTGCAACATTCTCGATATCGGTTTAAAGTGCGAGGTATAAGGTTTTTATGCAATAAAGACACTGATGTTATTTTTCTCAGATATTTTATGTTTTCGTAAAAAAAAAAAAAAAAACATATTTTTCGGATGTCTTTCATCAGTGAAAGGTGAAAACAAATAATGTCGTTTCATGAAGGTGAAAAAGCGTAACCGAATATTCGATTGAGTGATTTGGTGGGGTTTTCTTTTACGGTTTACCAACTTTTTGCCAGTTTTTTCAAGCTAGAAACCATTTTCAATCGTAAGAACTTCTGTTGGTGATAACAATGATTTATTGATAGAATAGGCGGATTCTTACTTTTCCCAACGGTGAATAAATTGAAACCCTCTGGAACTGGAATTAGTCAGTAAGTTATGAGCTCTGCGTGATACACTCCTAGGTGATCATATATATTTCGATAAATGACAGACGTGGCAGATTTTTCCCGCAGTAGGTTCTCATTTCTTCCAGCTCTAGACCAGTTGCACTCAAAATCTATAGAACCAGGTCTGTCCTCCTTTTTACCCATAGATGGAGGGAGAAGTAGAGGATTCATACCTTTCCCAAAGGTATTAGCACATAGAATGTAATCGATTCAACTGGAATTTCGAACTCGCCTCTCCGATTTCTCAATCTGAGCCGCTATCCATTACTCCACCGTGCCTCCAATGTCTAATTCCATGCCGTTATCCATTACACCACGAAGACACCAATGTTTACAGCACCTGGTATTCCCAAGATGCTACCCATCTAGATACTGACCAGGCTAGATGATGCTTAAACGCGGTGATCGTACGAGAAGCGGTTTGTGAACGCTATATAGCTGTAAAATTTGGAATATTCGAAAAGCTGGGAAGGGGTCATATACAGGGTGTATCAGAATTCTTAACAAATTTTGGGACCGTGTTCCTGACGCCAAAAAAAAGGTAAAATGTCCATATAAACATATGCCCACAAGGCCATCTGTTGTTTCTGAATACAGATACTCTTAACAAATGTTCAAAAATCTCCCCTGCTTGCTTCTACACAAGCATGCGTCGCATAAATGACTGAGGGACACTTTCAAATAATCAAATAAGAATGATTTCGCAGGCCCCCATAGCACTTTTATGAAGCGGCTGTGCATTATTAATGTCTGCGGAATAAACAAATTGTTTTAGGTGGTTCCATAGATAGAAATGCAAAGGTTGAGGTCAGGGCAACGTGCAGGTCATGGCATCGGTCCTCTCCTACTTATCCATCTTTCGTGGTAGATGTCAGCCAAGGCATTCTCTCGCAGTTCTGGAAGTGTATTCGAAATAAAGCAAATATACGTCAACTATAAGAAAGACGAATTATCATAAATAAGTACACAAATCCATTCGATCCAAACAAGAAAATGTTTTTATCTATTACAAAAATTTAAAACTATTCTCGGTAGTGGATGCGCACTGCCGATGAGTCCCAAATATAGGTCGAAACGGCCGTCCAGTGCTTTCTGTATTCTGTTGAGGTTTCTTCTAGACTAGATGAATTACTTAATTATAATTATCTCAAATCCTCCTAATTTCTATCACTTGCATATCCTTGCTTGAATCGACTTCTAATGCTCTGGGTGGAGCGGCTTGGGGATAGTAGTCATGGCTCGTGTGGGCACAGTCCTCTGGGTAAAAGAGAAACTCGGATGAGTTCCACCACGGATTGTTTGATCGAGCGGTGCTATATCGAGTCTGATTCACTACCTCTGACACTAAAACGTTGGAACAGTTGGTATGACATTTACCTGATAGCGTAACTGTTTGGGTTTCAATTCTTGGTAATAGACGCGCACTGCTGATGAGTCCCAAATAAAGTACGAAACGGATGCCCAGTGCTTTCTGTGGAGGTTTCTTCTTTACTCGGTGAATAACTTAATTATAATTATCTCAAATTTCTATCATTAATCTATCTATCTATATATATATATCTTTCTCTCTCTAGATAGATAGAGAGAGAGAGATTTTGTAAGACCTGCTTAGATGTGACACAAGGCCGGAATTATGGAGCACAATGAGGATCGAAATCAGTCGTAATTGTTCTAGACAGAAAAACAAGCTTGTTAACCATTACACCAGGCCGAGGTTATATATATATATATATATATATATATGATTAAATTTGCAGTGACCAAATGATAAACCTTTAAGTAATATGCAGTACACTGGGAACATAGACGAATTTACTCGCTCACACAATTATACAGACAGAGTATTTATTTATGGTTTCAGTGTGAAACATATAATTGCTGCAAAATTCTCGATATCGGTGTAAAAAGCGAGGTATAATGTTATATATATCTATATATTCGATCTTTGCGAATCATTCTGTAACAACTCCCAAATCAACAAACTGGAAACAATTATTTAATTTTAACAATTGTTTTCCTGATTAACGTCACTAGTATAATCGTAAGTCATAAGAAACTGCTTGGCCTATGCCACTTAGTATTTTGACTCAAGAGACTCATCCTAACCTCTCCTTTTTGACCTTTATAGTTGCAAAATCGCTATGAATTGGCAAATCTTTATTATCCGTTCCTCAGCTAAATGCTTGTGATTTTCTTTGCGCGTTATTGCCAGGAGTGTATGTTTAATGATTGTCTTTTCACGGCCTCGAAATCGGAAACTATCGAATTCTTCTTTGTTATAGTTAGACGTGAAGAACCAATATTCTAGCTTCTAGAATCCAATGTAATGGCGAAAATCCTCCCTCCGTGACTGGATAAATTTCACTTCAGAAATTTCCGCTTGTTCTCGGGTACTCTTGGATTCATTGAAATTAAAAGATTTCTTGTTATTCTAAAATCAATTAAACTTTCGATTAAGAGACAAGTCATTCCCAATCGCCAGACGCCACACAAATGACCGCCAAATCGGCTACGGGGACAATCCGCCATACAATTACTCTCGTTATTTAAAAAGAGATAAATCAGGAGAAATTAAAACAGTGACAATAATTATCTGAGAATATATCAGTAGGCAATCAGATCGCCATTTACTCAGTAATGAAGAGGAGAACCTATACTAGGGTAATCGCTAGTTTGACTGATTGACAGTGACTAGCGAATCATGACTTACATAGGTACATTTTACCTTGTGTCGAACTAAGTCAAGCTTAGTAAATGTAACCTCTAGAATGTAAGCTTTTATTCGGTACACAGTAACGGTTAGGTCAGCACTGTTGAATTTGATCATCACTGGGTGCTTTTCACTGGTAGCTTGTGATAAACATAGCCAAGCTTAGTAAATAAATACTGAGGAATGATTGGGTTGCCTTAGAGCAAGTTAATGGTTTTGGGCCTTTACTTGTTCTTTTTGTGTTCAATTTTCTCGATGTGCTCTATACTTGTAGGCCTTACACCAAATACACTGGAACCTGAGGAAAAATGAATGAAGCGGTTTACACAGACTCAAATACTGAGTCTCGTGATTATTTTATTGAGGCTTATTACTGAGTGATGAGTTCAATCACCAATGGAATTGCCTTACATTTTGCCTTGTGTCATACTCAGCTAAGTTTAGCAAACAATGAAACAGAAATGAAGGGATTACTGCAGGGTAAGGTAAAGGTTCAGCATGCTCGTCCAGTTGACGATTACTGGCGACTCTTGAGTTCGATTTTCACTGAGTGCCGCAATCTGCTGCCCTTGTACAAAACCTTGTCAAACTTGCAAAATGAACACTCTGCAATGAAAGGGTTCACTTAAGGAAGTTTAACGACTAGCTTGCTAGTCTATTGATTTTTGCTAGCCAGTCGTAAGTTCGATTTTAACTCAGTGCTTCATACCTTTGGCGTTGTACCAATCTATGTAAAAATTACTAAATATGCACACAATAATGAACCGGTTGACTCTGAGTAGAGTACTAGTTAACGTGTTAGTCAAGTTGATTTTTTCTAGCGAGTTTTATGTTCGACCTTTAATGGGTAGTTTAAAATTATGACTTTCTACCAAAGTAAACCGTGTTTAGTAAATGAGAAATTACAAATGATGGGAGTAATTCGGTGTGTGTTAATGGTTAGCGTGCTTATCTGATTGGCAAATTCTAGCGATTAGGGATATTTTACATTACACTTGCTCCATAATGCTGGTCTTGTGCCATAGTAAAGAAATTTTACGAAATGCTGACTCTCAAATAATGAATATTGAACGTGTAAAGGATTGGCCTTGCAGAGAAAAACTAGATACATACGAGTAGACGACCATAAACGTCTACACAATGGCATTAAAATTAACACAAATAAATATATGAACAAAAATATAAGAGGCCAATGTTTAAAACCCTGTCGGTAGATGAAATATGTATGAAGAATACAACTTTCTTCCAATGACATATTTTGAAATAGTCACCGTAGGGATTTTGAAAGTGACTGACAATTAATATTAGAAAAAAAGGGTCGTTTCAAAAGTTTTAATACACTATCTTATAATTTGATCTTTGGCATTTCATTTACAAAGACACGGACGTACACAAACAAACATATTATATAAAAGGACCGAGATTTTGTTTTATTAATCCGACAGATTTTATTAATTTAATGTCATTTTTAGGGGATAATCGTATTTGTGTGAGGATCCCTTTATTTATTAAACACTATATTTATTTAGTTTAGTTTACCGGACTGAATATTCGAGAAATCTTATTAGATACAAACTATGCAGTCTCTGGAGTTGAATGAATAAAATGTTTAATAAATAAATGGAGCGTCCACCCAAATACTAGTATACACTAAAAATAACGTTTAAATAATTATATATATATATATATATATATATATATATATATATATATATATATATATATATATATATATTAAAAATTAAATTAAACAAAATAGATCATTGACTACGCTACCTTGTTCTGAAACTTAGAGTAACCTCAGATGATTTTTATCATTTGATCTCGCAACACTTTATTTAAAAAAAAAATTGTACACCATATTATTTGTAAAAATCAATAAATGGTGTTGGGTGGGATAGAAAGGGAGAAGAAGGATGCGATGAAGGAAATAGTAGAAAAAGAAGACTAAATGGAAAGAAGAAAAACACTGTTTTATAAATGTAACGATTAGGGCTTTATTGAAATGTACATAATTTTATTCAGCCTCATATTAGCTTATGCGGAATTTTGCATGTATGCAATGGTCCATGACTTCGGATCTCTGGTTCCGAAGGTATATATATATATATATATATATATATATATATATATATATATATATATATATATATATAGATTCTTCAGTCGTCTTCGATGTGTGAGGATGCAACATTTCAGTCAGACTATTTCACATATGATTTGATTCTAGTTGTGTATGTTTTTGCCAAGTCAATAATCATTTTCGGAAGAACGGAATATAGAGAAGTGGTGTACATCTTGTGATACAACGACGCCCACCATCTTTTTGTACATAAACATTGACAATAGGTTCAAAGATTATGCAGTAATAGCTGTGTCAACGGAATAGACCTCTTTTATATATACTTTTTACGGTCACGAATGTTGAACATGCCAAGATTTATTTAATATCCAAATAGACTGTTAATTATTATTCTCAGCGTTCTATCGGTGAATTACATTTCTAACTTCAATGCCCTTCTTCATCTTTGAAGAAATTTTTAAACATTCTGTTCCACATAATAGATTAGTAATTAAATGAAATATCAACACTCTTTTCTTTCTCATTTTTACTCCGAATTTCTCTTATCTCTTAATAGTTCTGGGTCTGACGATACTCTACATCCGGCAGTAAGGCTTCTGATCGACAAATTAAAAGTTTTGAGGAACCTCTAGTTTAATTGTTACTGTTCCTAGATCCACCCTGAGTAAAGGTGATAGCATCTATTAGGGTTCAAGCTATGGCCAAATCTCCCCACCCCACCCCCCAAAAAACATTATGAAAGTATATATAATAAAATTTATGATAAAAATTCCAACAATACATTTTTATCTGTAAGAAATTGTTCTCGGACATTTGTCCTACGGACATTTAACCGCATGGATATATTTAGCCGAAAACGTAGTAGTGTACTTATATAAAATGTCTCACTCTATTATAATGTGTTACATATATTAATATTTATTTACTGAATTAAATTTCGTTTTTTTTTATTATTTTTTAATCTATTCTGTATATATTATATTTAACTTCAAATATTATTGTATGATGATAAGTATTTGGGGGAAAAGCACCTTTTACTAAACCAAAATTCTTAAGCTTTTACGATATGAAAGATCTTTCAATTTCGCTTTTAAAGATCATCTTAAGGGGTTAAATTAGCTTTTATCTTTCTGTTAAATACGAATTTAAATAATTATATTTTACTTTTTACCCAAATAATTTGAAATATTTTTTTTTAAAATACTAATTTCAATAAACAAATATTAAAATAAGAGCACTTTTCACTTTAAATTTAGATTTAGTAATTTAATCACTTCGAATTCAGTTGTAATTATTAATCCTAGTCCACCTTACAATATTGTTAATTAAAATACCTAAAGCATTGTTTGTTACTATTTTTACTTGTACGTTTTCGCTGAAATGTCCAAATATCTCTCGGTCAAATATCCGGCCACGACAAAAAATTGCCAACAGTAACCATTTTAGTAAAATTACAACTAATACCAATTTTTAAAGCAAAATGTCCAGCAATATATTTTTATAGTAAAATTACCAATTATTTTGTATTAAAATGACTAGCAATATATTTTATGTGTAATTGAAGGCATACCATTGCATTTGCATTCAGAATATTTTTAGTTGAAGCTATAAAATTGCGTTCAAAATATTTAACCTTCAAAATTAAATGACCCATACAGATCGCACATTTTCTGAAAGGCATCTTTTGCTATTCACCAAATGTCAAACGGACAACAATAGATCAGGAATTAACTCGACAACCGTTAACGACTGACATGACATTTAAATTTTTGAAGATCAAAGTTGAATGGAGAGCAAGGAGCCGGGAGATGAGTTTCACAAGAGTGAATTACGAGAGAAAAAACACTTGGCATAAGACTTACGGTTACCTCTAGCCATTTCAGCTATAAAATGATGTGACCTAACTGCCAATCAAGTACTTCCCTTCTGTGTGCCGTGTCTTTTCAGGGTGTAGGTGATCATGGCACTCCACCTCCCTCTATCCTTTGCAGCTCTCAACAAGTTCCTTCCCACTGCCACGTCCTCCGGACCACGTTCTGTCATCCACTTGCTTAAGGCCGCTAGGTATGCCATACGTTGATTTCCCTCTATTCGATCCGTGAATATCAGATTCACTAGGTCCTTATTATGTGTCCCAAGAAATTATAGTATCTCTTCCTGATGTTAATTATAAACTTCTTCCTCGTTTGCATCCTAAGACACCATCGTTGCTCAAATTTGTAAAATCGAAGTAGCACAGATGTATATTCATCCCAAGAATTAACATGAAAATATGTGAGGACCGATAACATTATAGATTTTTATACGGATTATATCAATATATATATATATATATATATATATATATATATATATATATATAATCAGTTAATGTTATGTTCTAAGTAAGCAGGCTTCTCATTAATAGATTTTATTTCATTCTATTTTTCTAAGAATCTTTCCTACGATTTGTCGTTTTCTAATTAGTAATGATATATTATTTAGAAACGCTGAGATGAAATATTTTTTATCATTACTTCTTATTGGAATAGTTTCTTTATCCTGTTCTTGTTGTTTAAAATTCAGTTTTCTATTTTCTATACAGTCATTAGCTCTCCGGATGCTAACCAATTTAATTTCACTTTTGGGTCGAAGACTTTATATGTCAAAGTATTTGAAACAGAAATAAAAATAAGGATAAAACCCTAATTCATTCTTGTTATTCTTCATCTATGTATACTTTTTTTTTATTCATGATTCTTTTTCTTCTATGTATAAAACAATAGTTTTTACATCGTTTTTCTTGCTAATCTCATTCTATTTCTTGTACCACAAAATTAACATGAAAAACGAAGTCAATCTTTTAAATGTTAATCGTTATTTATCGTCTGAAAAAGAAATTCATGTAGATAATCATCGACATTAATTAATATCAGGTATTTGTGATAAATTGGGGAAAATATTTTAAGGTATCTTCTTGTTGTTTTCCTTCGTTCAATGTCACGTCAGGACTAGAGCATTGATTGATTGGTTGATTTTGTTCAGTCGCATATGAAACTCTATTTGTTTTAATAATATATTTGTACGTAATTTTATAATTTCAGGGTAAAGGTACGTTTTCGTTTTAGATATATAATTTTTTGATGCATAATTATCAAATGTTTTTGTAAGCGAGTTATTTGTTAATAAAAATTGTTATTTTCTTTACATTTTGTTTAATAAAAATATTTTATTTTCAAGTTATGAAAACGTGTGTCGATCATCATACGCTCCGGAATAATCATTTAAAAATGTTATTGTTGAATTATTATGCTTCATTTTTCATAATAAGTATTATTTAAAAACGCCTGAGAATTATGCACCAACGCTATAGTTTGTAGATCGTAAAATATACTGTCAATAATATTATTATAAAAATGTATTTTTTATCTTCTTTATTATTGCATTGATTCTAATATTGCAATAAAATTGTACTGTTGTTCATTTTATTATAAAACCTGTATTGTTGATATTTATTTGGGGGTTCAGTATTTGCCCATAGCTGGGACACAGATTCTATCAACTCGGACCAGGGTATACCTGGGATCAACTACCAGTAAGAGGAGGTTGCATACTTGTCAAAACCCCCAATCTCTTTGCTTTCGGGTGCAGCTTAGCGTCATCATCATCATCTTGCGGCCTCAGCCGAGATTGAACTCACCAATACATTGATTGGTGTAGTTCATAATCTTGTCAAATAACTGAATTCTTGATGCTTCGCTAGGGCTATCAAGGGTGTTTTTATCGTGACACCAACACTAAATGGATTGCCAACCAAGGCTGAGAGAGACTCCATTCACCCTCCTCTAAGAGCAGGTTTGAATTCAGAGTTTTCCTTCTCCTAGACCAGTTGCCATCCAAGGCTATAGAACCCAGTCTGTCCTGCTATTTAACCCATATCTGGAGGGAGAAGAAGAGGATTCACACCTTTTCCAAGGGTGTTAGCACGTAAGTGAATGTAATGGATTCGACTGGAAATCGAACTCGGCTCACCGATTCCTCAATCCAGCGTCATACCCAGGACGAGGACAATCATGACTAGTTACTCGAAATCTTAATATCATGTTTGTATTTGTCACCCTTCCCGCCCAAGGTTCCGTCATCTATTCACAAGAAACTCGTGAAGTGGGTGTCCTGACGTCATCGCTTTCTATTTTAGCATTATGTCTCCAAGCCTTCTCACATAATATACGTCCAAGTAATTTCAGCTGTCCCTGACAGATCATTTTTCACACTGATCTTCGCTTTCGTTGATATGTTTGTCCATATTTCAGACGGGAAAAGATAGAAATATTACAGTGTGAAATCTCTCTAATATTGATCGCCATATTATAGAGGGTACCGCAGCAATAACTCTACCACATATAAATCACAGAAATAACTACTACATAATGGTAAGTCATTAGCTGGGTAAAGATATCATTGCTGGTAGTGTTTTACCCTTATGTGTGAAGTATTTCTTGGAGGTATATGACGGAAGTTGTCATGACACACTCCGTACTAAACAAGATTTAATTCATGAAAGACAATATCCACGTGTTGTGAGGCATTTTCATTGCTTGGGCGAAAGTATTTACAAATGTAAGTATTTATTTTGTATTTCGCATCAAAACTACATTTCAACTAACAAGAAAGATGGAGGATTACTATTAATCTCAATATAGTAGAGGATCAAATAAATTACCAGTCAGATGGGAGTTGAATAAAAATTACGATTATGGTTTAGAAAGAAAACAAAAAGTGGAATATATCGAAATTTAATGCAAACATGTCCATATCTCGATTTGATAGAAAGTAATAAACATTTATTACTGCTAACAAAATGGACAGATCAAAATTGTATATAAGAAAAAGAAAAGAAAAAAAAAACGCAACAATCAGTGATATGGAGAGCACGAAAGTCTAATAAAAATAAATCATCGTAAAAAAGGGAATGGAAAGAGTAACAGTAACAAAAATCCTGGCACTTCCACCCCGTGTTTGTTGTGTTTTTACTTATATACGGGTTTAATATATCCGTTTTGGTAGCAGTAATAAAGATTTGTCCCCACCCGATAGATTATTTAATACATATGTATATTTGTTCATCAATTTAGTGGCATTTATGCATTGATTATTTCAAAAAATTTACACAATTATAGACTCTCTCTCTCTCTCTCTCTCTCTCTCTCTCTCTCTCTCACACACACACACACACACATATATATATATATATTTATTTATATATATGTGTGTGCGATATATCTATATATATATATATATATATATATATATATATATATATATATATATATATATATATATATATATATATATATATATATATATATGTGTGTGTGTGTGTGTGTGTGTCTAATTTTACATTTCAACCAACAGTATTTTTAAAAACGGACATTTTAAATAACAAAATACAAAATGCATTGGTTGCTCACCGTAACAAAACGGTCCACAAATTTGACATTGGGTATGCTACTTCTGTTAAAAGAAATAATAATCCACTGAGACGGAAATGTTTGGAAACTGCCTTTATCGCTAGTTCAGCCACGATAACCAGGCGAGATTTATTTTGTAAAAAATACAAAATTGTGGCACAAGGCCGAAAAGGGGGACGGGGTAAGACTGGTCTTCACTAACTATCTTATACCTAGCTAATTTGATTCATGACCCATTCAGACATTACAATTTACTCATTCACCAATCAATCCTCCATGCACCATAATACCACATCCACTCTAGGGAGACCGACAAAACGCGCCCTGTGTCATAGTAATTTTAATGATCCTAACACATATGTACAAATTCTAAAATGAAAAGATGAGGGGGTGGGGTGGAGATGAATCCAATAAGGAACTAAAATATTAACATAAATGAAATTAAACGTTAACTGATGTTAGTAGGGCCCGTCCAACACTCAAAAGGCAGGAGACCACTGTATTCTGCCCATTGGAACAAAAATCAAGCAGCTCTCGCTAAGGAGTAGGAAAGTTGATAAAAATCATACGGGCATGGGGAAGTATAAAGCTGACCCAGTCGAGATAGAAAGTGGGGGCTCAAAAAAACAAACTGGGAAGGTTGGGAATCTCAGGCTGGATCATAACTAAAGATGTGCTTGGGGGGCAGACCAGGAACAACACTTACTCGCATTAACTAGGTACACCAAGGTTTGTCTAACCTAACCAAGGGGAGGGCACCAAAGGAAGCCACCCCGATGTAACGTAGGCTTGACCTAAAACAGAAAATTAAGGCTAGCCCCGTTCACACGAACCAAGCTCGCCTCAGTCACCCACAAATACCCACGATAACCAGGCTGTTACTAAATTTGGCATATTTTTTTAATATTGTCCCAGTCTGGAATAGTCAGGGGAAAATGTGATGGAGAGAAAAAAAAAAGCAAAAAAATTCAGATGAATTTGAGTAAATTTAAACCCAAAATATTTTTTCAAAAATATTCTTTAGAAAAATTTTGAAACTACCAGCGTCTCTCGTTTCGTGTGCCTATGTAGACGTGGCAACATCAATAAATTGATGAAATCCTAACGGATAAAACGCGTCACAAGAAATTTTGCATATTTATTTTCATAATAATTTTTTCTAGTTTTCTAACCAGCTTCTTAATGTTAAGTTGCAATTCAACAATGAAGGTATCTTAGTTTTTCTTACCCAAGTACATTCGGTCTCCTGCGAGATCATCGACAGTGGTGTATGGCATTTTGATCGTGATTTTTGAAAACACGCGTGAACGCGCACTTTTATAATTATTTTACATTTTAGATTTATCAGTTATATCCATGGTGCTTTTGCCAAACAAGCGTCCAAATGTAATGGAGCTAACTTAAAATGGTAGAAATCAAAAATAGTATTAAATGCTGGTCGAATACACTTCAAATAATTACTGTTACACTTGTCATAAATTTTGTTCAGTGTTGGTTGGATGCTTTTGATATAGAGGACCTCGAGAATTTTAAGTTTTTATTTATTTTCTTATGCTATATTGGTTTTGTTAACAAGTATTTTCCTGTATTCTGAAGGTGGACAGGAATGTGTCTTTCAATGTTGAGCAATGTGTCCGAGCCATGAAGTGGAAGATGTCTTGATAATTTTGTGATAGTCAAACCAACATAATTACTTCCTTTTTATTTTCATAGATACAATCTCCCAAAAAACATGTAAACTTATATACAAGTTGGTCATTTCAAAAGACTAGTTGACAGAGAAGAGTCATTGCGTATGATTAAGTTAGTTGTGCTAAATTTAGTATCATATATAATCAGTTTCATTATTTTACTCGGATTAGTGTTTTAGTAGCTCAGAGACTGTTAGGATTTTTTTTCATTTTGATTATCGTTAGAATGCATTTGATTAAGTAAGTTGATATGTTTAGCGTTATTTGAGGAAATATGATGTTCTTTTTGATTTAGGTTAATATTTTTTTCAATGGATCATCTAATTTGTTTATCAACGATGTAATTAGGAAAGACAATATTAATTAGAGTTTCTTAAATGCTTTTAATTTACTGTAGGAATTATTTTTCTTGCAAGAGTTAACTTTTAGACCGTTTATTAAATGTTGATAATATCTATTTTGTAATAGCCATGGAATTCACATTTATACTTTAGAGTGCCTGTGTTTATGCTAGTTTTGTTTTTACTTAAATATGGAAGTGGAAAATTCATTATTATTAGTATGTATCGATACATCAAGAAAAGGGACTTGATTATTACTGTAAAGGTTTATATCTGAAGTTAACAACGGAATATTTTTTTAAAGTTTTCTTGTAGTTCATTTATTTCATTTAAGTTTTAACTAATATGGGAAGATAAAATTTACATTTCTTTGGTAGATAAAGAGGTTTTAGCCGTGTTCAATACCTTATTTTCAATGTTAGCAATGTAGAAGTTACAAAATTTTGGTTCCAGAATTAAACCAATGGAAACTCCATCATGTTGTACGTAGATATTATTTTGATGGTCATAGATGGCAATATCAAAAGCAAATTTCGTATCATCTATTTTTTTCGAATGTTACATAATAATTCTTATAACTTTATCAAAATAAGTTCATTGATCTTTATATTTTGGAATTATATAATTTGCCTTCATATCCTTATTTTTCCATAACAAAATGTTCTTTGAAGCTTCAAAATAAAATGTTATTTCACGTTTAGACTTTTTCTTAACATCGTTCTGATCTTTTATGCTCGCCACTATATATATATATATATATATATATATATATATATATATATATATATATATATATATATATATATATATATATATTTAAAAAAGGTAAACGTCAACAGACAGAAAACGACTGGAAGATCAAACCTATCTGGAAAGCCAGAAGCCGAAAAAGTGTTCCAGAAGCGAGAATGCACGGAATTATACTGTTAGCATTGAACTTACTGTTACGTCTAGACATTTTGTTTTTAAAATGATGAAATCTTTCTCTTAACTAAGTACCGCGCATAAATTCATAGAGTAAAGTTCATCTGATCACTTATGATGAAAGTATTTATAGAAAAGGCAAATGGATTTTACATTAAGATGTTAGGAAAATGTCTTAAACTGAGATACCAGCTTAATATCAATAACATTGCAGATTCTACTTTTGATTTTATCAAGGATCTTTAAATATATATGAGAAGCAACAGAACATATATGTGTGGCAATGTTTTAAGCACAGAAGACTGGTAGTCTTGTAAACTTGTAAAATAGATTCAGGTGGAAGAAATTGTCTAGTACTACACAGAGAACCAACTCTCCTATCGGCAGATATAGCAAATGATTCGAAATGATTTTTCCACATCATGTCAGCGGTAAACGTTAGCAGGTGCATCATTTCTCTTTCCTGGATGTTAGTATGTAGATGGAAGCTAGGAAGCGTTCTCTCAGATGACTAATAAATAGCAGTTTCGTTTTATACTCGTTAAAATTAACACGCCATTCCTTGCACAAGTTAACAACAGAATGGAATTATTGAACTGACAAGACTTACTATTACTGTTCCATATCTCCCTCAGTGTCGATTCAACAATAACTTTGCTTTCTTTCTCAGCCGGTGATCGCTTGTCAATTTGGTTTCAGAGATGAAAGACCTCAATAAATAGAATTTTAACTTAACTAGTTTGAAAAATGTCGACGTATACATTTCTAATTATTCAGTGGGGTCGCTCTCCATCCACTGAGAAGGCGTTTACAAACACGAAAGCCAAAACGTGTAACTTGCTTGATGTTTAAGAAACAACTTACTGAAAAACTTTTTTTCTATCTATTGTACTCACGCTGGCTCAGTCAATCAAAATCAACTTCCTATGTTTTATCTTTTATCTTGTATCTGATCTCAAATGTCAACCTCAGGAATTCTGAGCACTGATAGACTTCTCTAAAAAAATAAGAGCTTGCTAAAGTATTATATAACATTATGACTGAGTAAATAGTTGTATCATCAGCAGATATACCGAGTTGAGAACGGATAGCATCGGGAAGTCCGTCGGTGAAAATTAGGAACAATGTAAGTGCAAGGATCGGGCCATTAAGAGAAAAATATCTAGAAAAGTCTCTGTTCAAGATAATCACCATGTCACTGTTTGATAACTTCAAAATTTCTCCTAGAAATACCATGTGATTTTTCATTTATAAATCACAAGTTGAATTTTGACAACACACACACCAATATGCCTGAGCGATTATCTGCAACGGGAATTAGTTCGTACTGCTAGTTGACTGTACTCGAAAATGACGAGCCAGCCATTATATAGATCTTTTAGATAATTTTTTATTGCATACAATAAATTTAGGTGATGTCTTTATTCTTTTCAAAAACAATAAAATTTGTAATGTGCTTTCGTGTCCTTTCTAATGATTTAATTTTTTACTCTTCTTTTTTAAACGAAATCTGCTGTTGAAATATATTTATCAACTTCGGTAAATTATTGATTGATACTAATTATCTCTTTCCTGGAAAACGAAAAACACATTTATAATTCTATATCTTTATCAAAGCTTCCTCAGTCGCTTATTGTTTTGGTTCAACCTATCTTCTCTTTCGCAGTATTTTGTTACATTTCCCTTTATTTCTTTTTGTAGAATTGCTTATTTTATCTTTTTTCTGATCTTTCCTCTTCATTCCTAAAAAGGATAAGTGTTGTGAAACTCTGCTACCATAAACTCTCATTTTCCAGTAATATTTGATTTAAAATAATCTTGAAATTGCACTTCGATTTTAAACACCGTCGCTATTTTCTCTCAGCTTTGGTGGCTAAATTCCCTTCTCTCAAGTTTTTAAGGTTGCTTTTACTTTTTTAAAATATTTTCTTACCTTATTTCATTCTCGCTAGTAAAAGTTCATGTCTGCTTCAAAGTTCACGCCTACTTAAAAGATCATTTCTACTTAAAACATATTTCTGATATAACAAAGAAAATTCAAATATTAATGATTAATTTCTGAAAAAAATGAATAATTTCTATAAATGCCAAATACATCTCCCTAAATCTAATGACAGCTTTATTAATTATTCGGATTACCAACTCACTAAACAACAAACGGAATTAATCAAACTTGGACAAATCTGACATTTTTATTCCAGTTTGGATAATAACGCACACATAGACACACGCACAAGCAATGGCATATATATACACACAAAAACAGACATACACAGACACATACACACACATATACATATATAAATGCAAAAATGTCCGTTTGTCACATTTTTTCAGTAAAAACGAGAAAACTCTCTAAATTTAAATATCTCACCTATATAATAAATGCGAAAATGAGTGTCACATTTTTCAATTAAAGGGACACAACTCTAACTATTAAATAACCCGTCTTTTTCAAATGAGACTTACTTGTCCAGGATTAGAATTGAATAGGATTGTAAATTTTGCTCTCTGTGAGATAGAAGACAAAGTGATGAATTTGGATAAAAGAGATTCCAGTCATTTTGGTCTTCCAAATTTAAAGAAAGAGGCTGGAAAATCAACCAAGAAATTTTGAGAGAAGCAGGATACAACATGAAAGAACTGTGATTAAAACGATGAGCCACAGTTGAACCAAGACAAACAGCAATTGTATCAGAGATGCCCTGATGGTATCAGCAACAATAATGCAAAGACTTTCTTCTTGGATGCACCTGGAGGTACTGGTAAAGCTTTTGTAACTAACATTCTTTTATTTGCAGTCACACTCCAAGAAAATGTAGTTCTAGAATTTCTGGAGGGTTTATAGGACACATCAACTTCAAACGTCCATTGGATACAATAAAACCCATATTTACAACATTAAAAAAGGAAGCAACTCGGCTAAACTACTGGAGGAGGCAAGTTTCATTGTTTGGGATGAATCTACC
This sequence comes from Acanthosepion pharaonis, assembly GCA_903632075.3. Classification (NCBI taxonomy): domain Eukaryota; kingdom Metazoa; phylum Mollusca; class Cephalopoda; order Sepiida; family Sepiidae; genus Acanthosepion; species Acanthosepion pharaonis. Next base: position 889,138 of record CAHIKZ030001258.1, read on the forward strand.
TTGGCACACAAACGAGTATTTGAGGCCCTAGACAAAACGTTCAAATGCATTAGACAGAATTCACAGATCCTCGAATGCATCACTGTTCTACTCTCTGGAGGTTTTACACAGTCATTACAAGAGGAGATCGAGCTGATGAAATCTATGCTTGCCTGAAAAGTTCTTACATCTGAAGCCATCTTCAAAGATTCAGCCTTCAAACAAATATGAGATTTAGAATCACAGGTAGCCTTGAAGCAAAAAGATTTTCTGCTTTACTGTTGCAACGCGGCAATGGAACCATCATATATTTCATTCCTGAATTTTTGTGGAGTTCTTGTTTCAACTACCAAAGATATGATTAACAATATTTATCCAAACATTAAACTCCATTTTATGGATTCAAAGTGATATTGTGTAGGGCCAGATTAGCTCCCAAGGATCAAACCGTGGATAGAATCAATTGGAAACTTCTCCAAGAAATTCCAAATGAAAGCATGAAGTACTTTTCCACTGACAAAGTGGTTGAACAATAGCAGGTAGAGAATTATTCAAACAAGTTATCTATACTGACTCCGAATTGGAAAACCAAAAATCTTGTTTATCATGCAGCTTTGCAATAAGTTCCAAATAGGCAAATTGTCACTGTTTTGATGTAAACTTTTACTTGTTTGAAAATATTATTAAAGTTTATTAAAATTTAATATGTACTCAATTCATGTAGTATTATTTTTGTGCCAAAGGCCAATCAAGAACATTCCGCAGAAGGTAACCGCAGCGTTAAACACACACACACACACACACACACACACACACACACACACACACACACACACACACACATATATATATATATATATATATATATATATATAAGAATTTTGGGTATAAAAATATAAACCTTATGTTAGATACTGCGTTTCGTCCTCTGAGGGTAAAAGTCTATCAGATGATGAAAAGCGTTGGGTAAGATAAGTAATTATTTTCTCTTTATGCATGCACACTCTCTCACATGCACACACACACACACATATATATATATATATATATATATTTGAGTGGGTTAGTGTGTATTTCTACAAACGTTACTATAGTGGACATTTCATATTTTAATTGATGTCTCATTATTTTTTAACAGTGTGTGTTATGTCTATCAGTTTTCATTTAACATATCAGACTGAATATATATATATATATATATATATATATATATATATATATTAACAGAGCTACCCGCTATTGCACGGTATTTACAAATTTAACAATATATAACAACAATATAAGTTCAAATTAATTTATTCAAACAAAAATATCTTTAAACAATTTTTGCATTACATTGTCAAGCAGAAGGAAACAAACTAGTTTTATTTCGATTATCCGAACAATGAACATAAATCTGCCTAACAGGTGAAGAGGATTCATCTACTGTAGTCCAGTAACTAATAGAGCCTCGCTCTGTGCTTTCTTAATAGACGTGGAAGACATACTCCTATTGAAAAATGGAGTCTTCTAAACGTGAAAGGTATATCCAACCGTGATGGAATAAGGGTAAACCTAGGAATAACGGCATCTTCACCATTTTCTTACCCATTAAGAACCGATGCCTCAATTACATGTGACAAGAACTTCTTAACCAATAGTCTATTGTCATTACAGAATCTCCGTGGGTCCAGATTCCATAACAAAATTATAGCCCCACCTATCTTGAGATCTACTCTTAATGAAGCTAGTCCGGGAGGTTCTATAAAATTAAGAAATTCTGTTGGATAATTGACCACCTATTCCGGATCTGGAATGGTATCTACAGACATGTAAACATGCGATATCTGCCGGAGGAACTGCATCAGTTGATCATTGATTCTGTCAAATGCTTTTTTTTGGAGCCAGCAATTCCCTGTCACGTACGCAAATGTAGACTTCGTAATTATGTTAAAGTTTTGGGAAAGTTTGTGCTTATCGTCATCTCTCCATTGGCATCTAAATCTATGTTTCATTGCCAAGTCTCAAAATTTGCAGGGGAGCATAGCTGACAATTGATCTCCAAATAATTGTGTACTCATGTTTGTGCTCAGAGACACCGTTCGAATATGTCGCCACAACGGAGAAGATTTATGACATAAGATGTTTTTTTCTTTTGGTATGACCGGCCGTCTTTGCCTAAAATCTTCAGATTGTAGGAGTGCTATACCTCCCATCGGCGACTGACAATCACTAATGTCTCTCATGTTTTGGCGTTTTGCTTTTTGAAATGTGTACCCGTGTACATCCATCCAACACGATGTACCTGCACCTTTTTAGCAATTGGGCTATTTCAGATGTTTTGTTGATACTGCATATTGGATTATTATTGTCAAGTGAAATTGAAGCTTAAAAGCTGAATGTGCAGCTTAGCCACCAGGCAGCAAAATTGCAGCAATACCAGATGAGATCTCCGCTAAAAATATATCCTTGTGTGGTAGAGATTTGGTCAAATGTTTTTCATGTCCTTCCAGGAATATCTATGGAGAAAATTCCACTTTTGGAGAAGCGGACACAGTCAACAGCAGTGTCATAAGCTCTCCTTTGGTCGAGAAACAACCTTCGCTCTTTTTCATCAACATCTGTCCACAGGGCATTGATGACATATGATGTTTTTTTCTCAACACCCCTGCTGGTAATGCATCAGTCTCAATCTGATGAGTGTTGTGCAACCCATATATCGGTAACACATTCCCTCTCATAGAAACAATTTTTTTTATAACAATTAATGCCCTGTTGTAAATTTCATCGCTGAAAACTATTTCCATACCTGGAAATTCAAGTTGGGCTTGGTTATTAATTTTTTTTCAGATAAGCTACCCCTATACGTCTGTCACAGTGAAGTAGGATCACGTACTTCCCCAGCTTGCAATAGGACTGCAAAGAGCGACCTAAGATCCCCAGGGGATTGTGACACTATTGTCTCAGTCATTGTGGAAACCCACTGGGCATCCTCTTCAAGTAAACATCGATTCAAGCATGTTTCTCGGTAGGTAGTACAAACCAGTCCGTTTACATTTTTAAAATCCTGGAAGAATTTTAGGCCTTGAACTTCGTGAAGAAGCCGGCGAATATAACTGCATCCGTATGGGATGGTATGTAAATTGTACATTCTACCTGAGAACTCATCAAACAATTCCAGGTTATTCTGGTATAACTTGACTTATCAATTTATACACCTACCTTTTTTTGAATTTCCAGACGTCGTAAGATGGTACTTGCGAGTTCAAATGTGTGCGGGCAAAACGATCATTTTGGCACAGCAGTAAGTGTAGTATCTTTGAATATTTGTGCTACATGAAACGTATTTGCATCAATGAAATAAACACGGTGACCGTTTTCCAAATATACTAAGATACACAATAGCCGCGTGTATTTAATGTAGTGGGAAGCCAAACATGCGTCAGAATGCCTCATTACTACTGATGTATCTGCCCATTTGATACTTCATCTATTTTCCTACTACAAATCTAACATAGCCGCATTTGATCGCTTGTTGACGTAATTGCAAACATACATAAGTGATTTCAACGAGTAGCAGAATTCAACATTGATGTGGGCATTAAATGTCTTAGAAAGCAGGTGAAAATATGGTACTATACACAGGTTGTCAATGTCATGTTTTCAAACTTTGCTGAAAACACATTATTATCAGAGCTTGTACGCCTGTGAGAAGGGCATACGCCATTATCAGTTTAGTATGACTGTAAGAAAACTCTTGGGAAACTTCTTTGAGCAGGGAGCGTTCTTCAGCCATGGAGAGTTGATTTTAAAGCCCATCTCACATGGGCCATATACATGGGCAATGTATTTTAAAATTCAGAGCCTATTTTCGGTAACTGTTCGTACGATTTAAGATTGATTTTATTATTCTTCTTGTTTTATGTTTTTGTCTTCTTTTATTTGTGTTTTATTATGCTTTGTCCTTTATTTTTTGATAATGTAGTTAATTAATCTTTAATATATCATATATTCTTCTCCATTTTTTCTTTATAAAAAGACACGTGCGTGGTCTTTGTGCAAAAAACTGGAAAACATCTAGACACAAGCGTTATATATATATATATATATATATATATATATATATATATATATATATATATATATATATATAAGATATAAAATGTATATAATTTTATATATAAACAACACATGCATGTACACGAAACGAGAGACGCTGGTGTTTTCTAAATTTTTAAAAGAATATTTTTAAGTGATGTTTCTACATTCAACGCTCTCACTTGATAATTCACGAGAAGTGTTGAAACAAAATGGCTATTTTGTAGTGATTTTATAACATATTTATGTTATAATTTTCGAATAAATAATTATTTTGCTCTACTCTGTATAGAACACTCTTTTTAAGAATAGTATTTTTTCATTATTGTAATTTTTTCCGTATACACCAATCCTACACTTATATATATATATATATATATATATATATATATATATATATATATATATATATATATAGCTGGGTGCTAGTATTCGAGGATACCGGTCTACTAGGCTGGTTAGACAATCTCTATTGCAGACGCTCACTCAAGCACATTTCACTCACATGGCGAGAGTAAACCCGTGGTATGGCTTTCAGGCACTTTCGAAAACATGCTGGCTTCGACCTCGATCCAGTCTGATAACATCAGGTAGTCACCTCCCTGATAAATCGACCATGGTGTGATTCGATTCAGGTTTCATAATCAGAAAGCGAACGATCTAACCACTCGGCCATATATATATATATATATATATATATATATATATATATATATATATATATATATATATATATATATATATATATAAATTAAATAGAGTAATTGATCTATTTCGGTTAGAAAATGAAATATTTTAATGGTGATTATCTAACCTGCAGCAGGATTGGAACTGTATAAGCCGGTATGATTTAGGCAATTCAGCATCTGAAGACGAATCAAGGTTCAGTTACCCTTTTCAAGAACGCACGTCTGACTTTAACCTACTTTTAGTTTCCAATACGAAAACCAAAAAGATGATTTTTCTTCTGTATTCTTGGATTGCAAAATATTGTAACACGACACTGTTTCTTATTGGTATAAACAATATATTTAGTGCCTACAAGTAGTTTCAATAAACACATCTCTGCTTATACACTCGTATATACGTATGCACACTCGCACACACACACACACAACAAACACATACACACACACATATATATATGTGTGTGTGTCTGTGTGCCTCTGTGTGTGTGAGAGAGAGATAGACAGAGTGAGATAGTATAGCCACACTCATATCTTTTAAGTCCTTTTTGAATTTCATAGAGTTTTTTCTGAATGACAAAATAAGTATTTTTTACTTTTATTTTTTTCTCAAAAAGGAATTTCAAACGTTTTGCTCCCTCGTTTTCGAGAAGGTTCTATCTTTCCAGTTCCAACTTTCCCTGCTTGTTGAGGTTTGCCGTATATATATATATATATATATATATATATATATATATATATATATATATATATATATATATATGTGTGTGTGTGTGTGTGTGTGTGTGTGCACACACACACACACACACAAGTAAAACACACACACAAATAGATAGATAGATAGATAGATAGATAGATAGATAGATAGATAGATAGATAGATAGATAGATTTAATGAAATGCAGTGATTTAAGGTGACCTACGAACTGTTTCCTCTATAATCATCCAGCTGAAAATGTGATTATATCAATATTTCCCAGAACGCCAACGGGTTATTTTTTACGCTGATGTATACAAGTTTTTGGGTTTTTTTACTTGTTATTTGCGACATCATTATTATTATTATTATGATTATTATTATTCTAATTATTATTATTATTATTATTGTTGTTGTTGTTGTTGTTTATGCTATTTTTATTGTTGTCATTATTATTATTAGTCAACTCTGTTTTATCTGATATTTTGTGCGAACCAAACAAGGTTTTTTCGCCGTCCAGATTTTTGGTCGCTTGCCCATCAGTCTGTCTGCTGAGGGCAGCGAAGTGGAGTGAACGTTGGGATATGCGAGACAAGAGTTATGGAACCAATCGCCAAAGCGAATCACCGAGTCTGAACTTTTCAGACGAATGCGTTTTTATCGAAAAAAACAAAAAAAAAAAACATGCAGATGAAAGAAAGAGAGAGAATATAGAGTAAAGAAGAAAAAATGGTAAAATAGAATGCGAAGGTGGGGGGGGAAATGATCTACAAATAAATGAGAAACACACTGCTTGAAAGAAACGATGTGAAAGTACGTTGAAAAGAAAGAAATAAAGAAACATGTGCTAGATTAAAACAGAGATGGACTGACAGAGAGTTAAAGAGAGAGATAGAAAGAGTGCTAAAATTCTAGAAAAATATAGAAAATAATCGATTCCATTGCTACGTCATATTTTGACCGATGAGATATACACGTTTAACAAGTGATTTTCGCAAGCTTATTCTTGGTTTATTCAAATCAAAATGGAGCAGGTGCGTGTTTGATCTTTACATTTTTCTCTCCCGTTAGTGCCATCTCCGAAGCCATTTTCCATGTAGCACCATTTCGATTTCATATAATGGTTGCTGTTACTAATTTTACGAACGATGTGACGCTGTTTGTTCACATTTTCCATTCCTCCCGTGCTTAACTCCTGCAAGGGATTATTCTGGACATGTCCAACTGAAGGTTTAAGAAAATATTCAATCCTCTTGAGTGTTAATACGGGAGTAAACAGGTGTATATAAATATTGTGTTTCTACTCACTGCTTCATACATTATGGCATATGAGGTCTCAACAAAAGACTGTAACAATTTTATTTGATTCTGTTTTTAATTGATTTTCTATCATGATACTGAATCTTTTTATGTGAACCAGTATATGTTCCATGCAGCATTCCATTTCAACAGTGAATTTCAACTGGATGGTTTTAACCGTTTATAAAATTAAATCTGATAATCCTGTCATTAAACAACTAATCTCTTTCACTAAAATTAATCATCGTAGATGACTGATTCATAATGCTAAAACAAAGTGTATCATATTTCGTCCATTGAGCCCTTTATATAGAAGACATAGATCTTTCTAAGGATTTAATTCATTTTTATTCATAATCCGACATTATTTCTCGTTTACTATATAGGTTATACAGGATACGGCCGAAATAGTTCCCACTTAATAGCAAGACATTAAGTGCAGGATGCGACAGAAATACCACTGACATAATGGTAAGACTAGATCAGTGATTCTCAACTGTGGTCCACATAGCATTTCTAGTCGTCCACAGAGATTTCGTAGCCATAAAATATTGTATCCATTTCACAAAAATGTATCTAAATTATTCATACTTTGAAGAATTAAAATAATATAATATTTTGGTTAATTACACACATGTCCATTATATTGAAAATTTCGAAAATAAACAGTAGGAGTGGTCAATTTGGATATTTTGAAAAACAAAGGTGCATGGGCTAAAAAAGGTAGAGAAGCACTGGGCTAAATAAAGGCACCATTTCCACTTGGCCAAGTACACAAGCGCCTCACATTTGACAGTGTAACACGTGAGAGGAATTTCTAAACGCACCCTGTCGCTAATGTCATGCCTTAGACTGGGGGGGGGTATTTCTTTTAAGTATGTATAGGACATTTTATGCTTGTATTTAGTGAATAACCGTGCTATGAAAAGATATATCTTTTTTATTAACAGAATAATCATCGTCCACCAGGTTGGGTTTTCGAAAGTCTTTAATAAAATGTTATGCTCTTTATAAAAGGCTTGAACCAGTATAGCTGAGTATGGTTTTACCCAACTCAGCCACGAAATATGTTCGAAACTGTCAGTAAAAGCGTCAGGATCAATGTATTTTTTTTTATTTTCAGGAGTTCTGTATATAAACAGTTAAAGTGTGAAAGTTTAAAAAAGTTTTTAAAAAATCATATCCAAACACGCTAATAGAAATTCTAAAATGTTCATCTATACAGTGTAACCCGGATATAAGAGACCCGGATATAAGAGAAACCCGGATATAAGAGACTTCTTCACCGGTCCCGACAACTCTCTTATATCCGGGTTACACTGTACTACTGGAAAAATATCGAACCAAGGTCGAATGAAATTGTAGAACAAAATTTTAGTATTACAAAAATAAATAACGTCCTGTGTAAGACGATCAACTACATCCGCGTCCTGGGTAAGACGATAAACTACATCCGCGTCCTGCGTAAGACGATAAACTACATCCGCGTCCTGCGTAAGACGATAAACTACATTCACGACATGCGTAAGACAATAAACTACACCAGCCTCCTGAGTAAGACGATAAACTACGTCCAACAGCAAGACCTCTGATCAGGATGTTTTGAGAAGCCTGGAACCACCTCTTAATTGCTAGTATTCCCACGTCCATCCTGATCTGGTGTGGTAGTACTTGTTAGGGCCTCAGCTATTGGCAACTAGTTAACCACCAAACTGGGGTCAAAACACTATGAAAGTGTAAAAATAGGTTTTAAAACCAGAAATATTATATAAAAATTATTACCAGCAATAAATTATTGAAGAAAAAATTTATTACTAGCAATACATTATTACCAGCTATACATTTTTGAAAAAAATAAAATTACCAGCAATACATTTTTGAAAAAAATATTACCAGAAATAGATTTTTAAAGGAAAAAATATTAACAGAAATATATTTTTGAAGGAAGAAATATTACCAGAAATACATTTTTTTAAAAAAAATATGCATTACGAGGAATAAAAATTTTCAGAATTAAATAATCCATTGATGCCGTAAAACTAAACAATACAAAAACAAAATAGAATATGTAGAAATAAAGACTCCAACGTCAGAGAAGAATTATCTAACATTTATCTCATATATATATATATATATATATATATATATATATATATATATATATATATATATATATATATATATATGAGCGTTTCGGTTATAAAAAAACCAATAAAAATCGACCTTGTCGCGAAATCGGTAAAAAGCACGTCAGACTATATGAAGGTTCTGTTTAAGATCCGGGGTGTTTGGATCTTTCAGAACCTCAGCTATGGGCAAATAGATAATCCCCAAACAAAAATTAATAGTACATTTTTATAATGAAATTTATAATAGTAAATTTCATTATCTTAAAAACATGCCATTACTTTGATAGTATAAAATTATGTAGAAAATATATGTATTAAAAACAAAATTACGTACAAAATATTTAGAGTTCAGCATTGAATAAGGCAAACAGTTTAATATGCTACCAATAAAAAATCAACCAACCAAAACAACGAACATGAAAGAAATCTTTCATGACATTAACCAATATATTAGGTTGGTGCAAAAATAATGACGTTTATTGACGTTAAAAAATACGTCCAGAAACGACATTATTACGTCATTATTTTTATTTAAACTAATAATATCCTACAACATTTTAAAGAAATCAAACTATAATTCACCAAAACTACATGTAATACACATATCACTTCCACATTTAATGATGTCCACACAATGATGTATACGCACAAAAGCTGAGTATCATCTACCATGTATTCGATTGTGAAACCAGAATAAAATATACCATACTTCCCTTTCTTAAACGGAACTTAAATTTAGGCATTAAATGACCCATAATGTGTTGATATGGCGCTACGTAAACAAATCAATCTAATCAATAAATCTTATATCCCCAACTGACTTGATGTAACAATAAAAGGCGTTCTTACTGTTCAAATATTTTCAGTTCATATAATTGTATATTTAAACTATTGTTCGCCATATATGACACCCAAGAGCAGCACTAAGTAGAGGATTATTGAATAACGTTGTTCAACTAAAGTACATAAGACTGGCATAATTTGAGCATATGTAAGATAGATAAGTTGATCTTAGACTTTTAAGTTCAGGTCGTTGTGATTGGGGAAACGGCTCCTGGGAAGAATCTATCCGAACGGATTTTTCTTCTTACAAATTGAGTTCGAAAGAAACGGAGACGATTGTGCACATGGCATGGAGGGTCTTAAATTTCTGAACTTGTGAAAACTAAGAAATATATGTTTTCAAAAACGTTATTCCTGTAAATAGCTTAAAACTTAGTGTTTCGTCTACAGAGAAAATGGTTGTAGGTTCGAAAATAATTCATTACACACAAATCTACACAAAAATCTTTGTTTTCTGCCAAGACTGAAAAGTGATGGACTAAATAGCGAGACTTGTATCTGAAATTATATTTTATCATGATTATCCCGCCAAAATTGGTAATACAATATTCCCTCGCAAAGAAGAAGTAGTATCACAATTTGAAAATGTGTTTCGTCATTAAGTAAACAACAAATGTTTGACAAGGCATAAAAACTAAATAATAAAAATAGGTCTTTTGCTACTTGTAAAAACAGAAAAATATTACGTCTTGAATGATCTTTCTCATTCTGAATATCAAAAATTTGCAGTTGTCGTAGAACATGTTGGTGACAATGCAGCTCAAAATCTGACGCTCAATACGTAATTTAAAGTAAAAAGTAACATTTTACTGAAACCTATTAAACTTGTGTTTGTCCTTCCCTTGGTTAATTCGCACGACCGTTTCGCTCTGCCAGTACCTCATAAATAATGGTCTATTCCATTTTGATCACGCGGAAAGAAGGGAAAAGTCACCACTTGGTTTCAGTGAGAAAATGAAAGAAGGAAAGAACAATGGATAGAAGTAAGAAAGAGAATAAGATTAAGCTGATGAGAAAATATACAAATCTTTCATCTCAACCAAAATGCCGAGAAGCGATTGCGTTGTCTTGAGGCCAAACACTGGCAGGATGTAACACATTGTCAGTTTAATTTTTGGAACGCGAGCGCGTGCACCCAGGCCAGTTCCAAAAATAGCCCAGACTTTGCAGCCGTCGTTGGCATCGGTATTACTACCGTTCTCCCCAATTTTGTATAAAGATGGAGTTTCTGTCGCGGGAATCTCTCAATAATATGTTCACTTCTCAATAATATTTTCAGTTGCGCCGACGGAGACTCAAATCTGTTGGGCTCTGCCCGAAGCCAGCTATACCATTGATAGATGAAATGTAGTTTATCTTCCAGGGGATTTCCTGATCCCATTTAAAATACCGAGAACGATGGTGACCGCGATAAAAGGCCATTTTTCAGACGCACAATATCGAACGACGGAAACCGAGTAAGGCAATCGTCAAAAATCCAGTTACCATAAATAAAATAACATTTTCAACTGAATTATCTTTAATTTATCATTATCGGAAATATTCGTTAGACGGGGATTTGGATAGAAATAAAAGAAGAAAGAACTGACTATAGACGTGTTTAATGTCTCCTATATCTCATAAAAAATTGGACTATTTTGTTTTGATTGCTTAGAAAAACAAAATACATACTCTATTTGGTCCCAATGATAAAAGGAAGGAAAGAAAGAAAAAAGAAAGAAAGCAAGAAAGAAAAAGAAAGAAAGAAAGAAAGAAGTAAACCTAGATGTGTTTAACGGTTCTATCTGTGAAATGGAAAAAATTGTCAATTTCAAATATTTTCATTTCCACCCTCTTATTAAAGTAATCACCGGCATTCATATTTATGATGTGTATTGCAATTAACATTGTTAACTTCAAATATTTAACTATGCGACAGATTTTCTACTTATATTTTGTTGTCGTAGAAGTTGCCATGAGCTTATTCAATTTTTAAATGAAGAATTAATTATCATCAGAAATTCAAATAGGAAAACCTTGAATGGTTCTTTCAGTATCTGTTTATATTTCTAACATGAAGTATTATATACACTATTTACATTATTCGGACTATTGTCCTCATCTTTGTCGCCATATTTATCACAACTTTTCGGTCGTTGTACGCTTCGGCCGTCTTCAGATTTTTGGAATGTCGAACTGAACCCTTTATTTCGTTCACTGGGGTAGCTATAATTTCTCATGCTATGTCTAATGGACATCAGTTATCTCCTGTTAATTCCTCTCTCCAAGTTTTCCACCACCTTAACCAGGTATTGAACTTGCACTATTTGGGTCCTATCACTTGATCTAACTAACGCTTTATCCACTGCGCCATGTGTCCTCAAGGACGTTAGTGTGAGTTCAATACCTGGTTATGGTGGTGGAGAACTTGGAGAGGGGAATTAACAGGAGATAACTGATAACTGACATACATTAGACATGGCACGTGGAACTATAGCTAACCAGCGAGCGAAATAAAGAGTTCACTTCGACATTCCAAACAACTGAAGAAGGCTTACAACGACCGAAACGTTGTGATAAATATGGCAACAAAGATGAGGACAATAGTCCGAATAATATAATCGTGGTACTTTCTAGTTATTTTTATAAAAAAATATATATATTCACATTTGCACATTTAATCCACCGTTATAAAGAATAATAGATATAAATAGAGCGTTTTTATCTTCAATCGCAGTGAATGTAGGCACTGTTTACGGTGAGACATCTAAGCGTACTACCCGTTACTGAAATTGTTGGCAGTGCAAGTACATTTTCTCCAAAGCAAACGCTGACAGTGCCAGGATGATTTTTCTTTCGTTCATCGACCTAAATTGAAAATAACTCTCAAAGACTGCTTCAACCGATTCTTGGCATTTCCCCTCCTTTGTAGTGATTGCGATATCCTGGCTTTCTTTTTCTTCCCATTTCACCCCAGGTGCCTCGTTGATCGCATTCTCTGGTTTTAACTGATATTTCGTTCCGGAAAACGCTAAAACGATTTCGCTTATTCTTCCAACCCGTTTTCCTATTGACATTTTCCCGCGCCGCCTTGCTTTATACACGAGTCTTGTCTCGACAGATGCCGAGTATTTGCCTCTTTGATGAGACTTCGGTGTTGTTTGCTAGTCACGGCATCACGATAACTATACCATATGATCCATTGTGTTAGCGAACAACTCAGCTTCTTAACTCTAAACGACTGCTGTGCGCGCTATAGGGCAGTGTAGGGAGCAGTCGACTTCCTGCCTCGTCGCCATTGTCGTCAAACCGTTTAACGTTTAACGTAAGGCTGGTACAGAATGAAATCGACTATTCAAGGTTTTTTATATAAATCTATCAAATGGAAATTAAGGAAATACGCTTTTATATTTTAAACACAAAGTGATTTCGACTCCTTACCATTCCATATAAATTTAGAGATTTAATAAAATGGTCCCTCATAAAAAAAAATCGTTGTCGGGTAATTTCTTTCCGATGCATGTATGTTTACGGATTGTTACTCGGTAGTTAGTCCGATCCCCACGAGGATCCCAATTATGAAAAATATCTGTATCAAAAGTAGCCAGTAATGTTTGACATATTTCAAAATCAGCAAGTTAAAGCTTATTTGTTTTAGTTTTTTTTTTTTTCACGGATAATAATTACCAAGACTCGTCTAGTAAATAATTTCTAGTGAATTGTTAGTTAGTTCCTCACTGTGCAAAATTCGACATTGAAAAATCCAACGACATTGACGTAAATCAACTAAGTTAAAACTTTTCTATGGTTAATGATTGTCAAGATTAGTCTGTGTGACACGTTATTATTGAGTAGTAAGTTCGTTCTTTCCCCGGTGTGCGATATAATCACCAACATTAAATACGCTAACAGAGCTGACATATAAAATAAACCAAACTAACCATTTTGGTAATGAATAACAAGTTTCGCCTTTTTGACAGATACTAGTCAGTAGTATATCGAGTCTCACTGGGTTCCCTATACGGAATTCGACATTAAATAACCAAACAATGCTTGACATATAAAATCAGATAAATAAATATTATTGTATGGTTTAAAGACTAGCCTGTTTCAAAGTAACCATTCTGACTTAGTGTCCTATAAAAGTTTGATTTAAATAACAAAACAGTGGTTGACATGTCGTAAAATAAACCAAGCATACATCTATGGGATAAAGTAACTGCCAAATAATTTTAATAAGAATGAATATTACTCGTAAAATAATATTTCTCGGTTGCATTTAGTTATATGTAACCGGAAATACTTCTTAAGCACTTCTCGCTTTTGCTTTCCAGCCAATTTTGATCTTCAAAAATTTAGATGAAATGTCAATCCATATTTAGTCTCTTCTTGATTCCTCTTCTTCTATTGTTCGCTTTCCTTAATATTATTTTTATTCCTTTTATTAAATCAAATGAAATATAATAATAATAATAATAATAATAATAATAATAATAATAACAAACAAAGTAAAAATAAAGAGTTTAATGACCTGTTCTACATGAATGAAATCAAACTTTTTGACAAAGCCGGCAATGAGTTGAAAGCTAGCCACACTACTGTAAAACATTTCCTTGACATCGTTATGGATTTTAGAATAGATAAATGTGCAAAAGCAACATTCAAAAAGAGGAGAATTACAGAAACACACTCAGTAGATTTATATTTTGTCACAAAGGTTAGGGAACTGGTACATGAAGAGGCCTGTAAATACCAGGAGTCCACGCCGGAGATGAAATTCAACATATCCAAATAAAGGAGAAATTAAGAAAAATAATACTACACGCGTGTTCATTTGGTGTTAAATACCGAAATGAATTCCCAAAACAGAATATCAGCCATAAACTATTTGGTCGTTGCTGTGAGACAATACTGTTTCAATATCTTTAATTGGACCATAGCTGATATGAAGCTTCTCACTTGTCACCGCATGAATCAGCGTCCAGATCCGAAGGAGGCAGAGGATAAGTTCAACTAGAACTGTCTTACAAAACAATCGGTCTTCAAACATACCTGGAGACTACAGTAGACTGGATGATGATCTCTGTCATAGAACATGAAAGAAATAAAGATTTTTGTTCGCTAATAAAAGACGCCAACAAATTCAAAAGGGAATTTCAAGTGGGGGAAGAAATGAATATAAACCATAATACGTCTAGTGAAGCAGAAAAGAACCTACAAAACAAAACAAAAGCAAGTAGAATGTACCAAATTCAGAAACTATGGCAAGATAATCCTCTTCATCGTCAGTACTTTGACGGTACCAAACAAAATGATGCGGACAAACACCGAACCAGTCAGTGGTTAGGTAGACTAATGCTTGCTAACTAGAAAATACCAAGCAATCATACTGAAAAATTCTGTTAACTCGAAGTAGAAACACTGAGATATATAGCCAAAAACAACTGACCATCATGTCTCAGGTAGCACAGTATTAGCACCCTCTGAATATAAAACACAGCATAATAGAGTTGGACAATATCGCTAATGGAAAATATAAAACTTTTACGCGAAGTAAACTGCAAGAAACTGGTATAAACATCACCCAGACCCCAGACCCACTTACAGATATATCATCGGACTTTACAATACACAAAATCAAAACCAATCGACCAGATATCGTGATCAAAGACCACAATTACAGAATATCCATTTTTTTATTGACATGGCAATCCCTGCAGTTTGCAATGTATCTTTGAAGAGCAGAAAAAACATTCAAAAAACAAGGTAATTGAAGTGGAAGTCTTAAAAAATATGGCATATGGGGACATCAATAATTCCAGTTGTAGTTGGAGACATCGGATTGGATGAAAAATGTTCTGAGAATTTTACTGAATGGATTCCTTGAAGCCCATGCCTAAAATAAATACAAAAAATTGTAATCACAAGTACAGCCCAAACATTAGAAAGAGTTTTATGTATTTAAAATGTGTTTGATGTTAGGTTTCTTTTTGTTTTTGTTTTTACAAAAATGATCTGTGGAAAATACCCCGATTCCATTTATGGCCTTAGGTCTCTGGTTGGGAACCGGAGTGAAATATTTATTCAAGATAAATCAAACAAAATATTACTATTAATAATAATAATAATAATAATAATAATAATAATAATAATAGCGTTAGCGCTGCGGATAAAAGCAAAGAAAATCATATCATGCACACCAATAATTCTTAGTATTTCTCATGGTATTATTCGTAATACAAGTAAGTGTAATATCATTTAGTAATCGACAATAATTGGAGTCTAAAATCATAATCGAAGAATTTCAAATAGAGCATTAATAAAACTCGATCAATCAACAATTTTCTGTGATAATAATTTATTTCCGATGGTCATCTTGACCTACTCAGATCTTCATTTCAGCAAAAGTAAAGGGTAGATAACTTCTCTTGTTTCTTAATCGATTCGCACTGAAACAAATTTGAAATGATTGTTCCATGAGGATTGACTCAGTCAAATATGAAAAATCATTTGATATGTCGGCAAATATTAGGAATTCAAAGAAATAGCATTGACCACGAAAAAAAGTAATTGCTACCACAAAACCATTTTTGAAAGGATGTATGTATAAATTGTTTTAAGAAAATATTGGGTCCGAACAAAAGTATATAGAGATTTGTAAATGAATTTCAAAGAAAATATTTCGATACTTGTACATACATTTATTCAACCATATATGTGCCATCTTGTTTTACTAATGAGGCAACTTCATCATTCATTTCTCTCAGAAATTGTTATCGTTCTAAATGATCAACAGGTCTAAGTGGGTTTTATATTATTTCAGATAATTAGACTTCTTCCCATTGAGATAGGCCCCAGTTTGTCTTACTATTCACCCATACCAGGGGCGATAAGAGTTGGATTTGTACCGTTCCCAAGGTTATTTGTGTATAAGATAAAGTAACGACTTCTACCTGAATTCGAAATCTCAGATTTATCATTCCCAGTCGTTCGAAGTTAATAAAGTCATTAAGACACAAGGGGTTACTATTTGTGTAAGATTTAGAAAAAAGAAACACGATTAAAGAGGGTGTACATAAGAAGATTAATCAGGAGAGCAGTAGACAGTGATTGACATTGAATTTAAAATGTTTAATGTTGATTGGAAATCATAGAAAGGGAAAGTAGTTCCATGGGATAAATGTGCGAGTAAATAAAAATCGGTTAGCATAGACTTTTCGTTTACATCTGGCCAACTCAAATGTAAATTGATGAGATCCCGACGCTAGTATTGAGCTTAAATTCAAAATCTCGACGTACCAGGGCGAAGAAAACATTCGAACAATTTCCATGAAGTATTCATAGTAAATATAGGGGGAGGTAAACTTACAGCGGCGTTTATGTGACTGAAGACGAAACACCAGATCGGAATCAGCAATATTACTGATTTTTCTTTAGATTTTATCAAGGAACTCTAGATAAATATCAAATTTGCCGCCCGTATGTGACAGTAATATTCTAAGCATGGACGAAACGTAGACATGTAGATATGTAAGATAGATTTTGGAGAGAAACTTGGCAATGGAATCAATATAGACATTCGACCGCATATCAGCCCAGAATGTTAGCCCAAGTAAATGCAACGATATATATATATATATATATATATATATATATATATATATATATATATCTTACTTATTATAAAACGCAGATTGTGCGTGTGTGTGTGTGTGTGTCTGTAACGTTTATATATTGGATCGAATTTCCTACATTTTTAGCCGATTTCAACAAAACTTCACAGGACTACATAAAATTACCTTGTGGTGGTTCTTACGGTGCCGAAAATGGGAAAAACACATTGTTTTTTTAAACAAAATCAATTTGAAAACACGATTAAGACACATCATGAGAATGAAAGGGGACAACTCACCCACGAAAATGTAAAAAAAGAGCATAGCATGATGAAAAAAAAGCCGAACTTGACGAAAACAAAATTTTATCGTCTAATCATATTATTATTAAAGAGGAAAGATCAAAGTATTTTGGGGGTATTTTTTACTTTTTTAATCGTTCTTAGCACGTCTGAAATTTTCGTTAAAATAGTGTTTTTTTGGTCCAAAAAAAAAGGACAGATAATCAATCATTTTTTCGATTTGATAAAATAGGAAAGATAATTCCACGTACTTTAGTGCCGTTTTTCAATTCCTTTGCAATTTGTTACAAGGCAGATTAATAAGGCATTGGTTTTATTTGAAATTAATTCAATATTTAAAAGAAAGTATTAAGAAATAATTTAAAAATGCCGACATAAGAAATCTGATAGACAAAAAACAACAATATTTCGAAGATGATAATTATTAAGGAAAGAACACAGTACTTGTAATAAATTAATAAACCCAAATAAAGTTAATAGTTTTTGTATTAGAAACAACGAGTGGAAAATATATTCAAATCAGAATTCTAATTATGAATCACCACAAGCAAAATATGCAATTTTTTTTACTGTATACAATAAATAAAAATCATAAATTGTAAAAGATTACAGAGAAAGGCAATCTACATTTTTCAACCGATTTCAACAAGGTGAACAAGGCGGGAAAAGTTTTTTTTTTTTCAAAACAAGTGTAATTTTTTATTAAATGGAAAAACAAGTAGATTATCTCGTGGTACGAGATCAGGGAAAATGTTCCGCGCCAAAATAGGATAGCAAGGTGAACAAAGCGGGAAAAGTTTTTTCTTTCTTTTTTTTTAAGTTCTGCGAAAAGGAACTCTTAACACGAGGTGTAGATGTGCACAGATAAAAAGTACTTACTGTGGATTTGGGTATTGTAAGTGTGTGTAGTGTTTTTGTGTTGTTTTTTGTTTTTTATACTCTTTTTTGTTCAGGTTCACGGTCGTGAGAAAGTTCAGTCATCTCAGATTTTGGGATCAGGCATTGAATTTTCTGCTAAAAATTATTTACGACGAGCCAAAAGGGACGAAGATTTATTTGTTGTTGGTTGCATCGTCTTGAAGAAAATTATTTGCGACGAGCCAAAAGGGATGAAGAATTATTTGTTGTCAGTAAGATATCCCTGTCTGTATTTAAGGTTGACTGACGAGGAATAAATGAGTCAACTACATGGATCGAAATTTTTAGTCCGACTGAACTCAAACGATAAGTTTGTCCGTGACGTCAGAGAAAAACGCGGGAAAAACGGTAATTTAAATTTGTTAGATTAGTGACATCAACAGGAGCTGATAAAACGACAATAACTTGTAATTAGTTTTAAATAACTAAAGAAAAGGTTTACTACTATATTTAGCTTAACGAGAAAGGAAGGGGTGTAATCAGTGGACGCGAACGCACACACGCACAAGTGTGGAAGGAAGGGAGGAAAACTCGCGCGGGCGTAAAACGTAGATGGAATTACTGTATTATTTCCATAAATCATAACGATTGTAAACAATGTTTTCGTTTGAATTTGGGTTTGACCAATTCGTAAAAAAAAAAAAAAAAACTAATTAAGACATGCGTGTCCGTCAACCTTAAACAATAATCTTTGTCAATTTTATTTTTCAGTCTTTATGATCGTCCATACTTGATCTATCGCTTACTGTTACATTCCCGGGCAACGCCGGGCTCTACTGCTAGTATATATATATATATATATATATATATATATATATATATATTTAAAAATATGATTCCAACTCGCGACATAAGAGATCTCATGTTTCAAAACAAGAGCCGAAAACTTCAATATAATTACTTGAATTAAATTAAGCTCTGTTCCTTCTTCAAGCGATTTTTTTTTTTGGAATAACGAACTTTGGTTATTTACCTAACCAGTTCCTTCCTATTTTCTATATATTTTCATATATATATTATATATATATATATATATATATATATATATATATATATATATATATATATATATATATATATATATATATATATATATAAATGATAGAAGTTAAGGAGGATTTGAGATAATAAATAACTCATCGAGTCTAGAAGAAACAGAAAGCACTGGACGGCTCATCAGCAGTGCGCATCCACTACCGAGAATTGAAACCCGGACAGTTACATTGACAGACAAACGACATACCGACTGTAATAACAGGTTTCGGTGAGGAAGAGATACCGAACTAGACTCGATATTGCGCCACTCGTTTACATATTCCGTGGTGGAATATATATATATATATATATATATATATATATATATATATATATATATATATATATATATATATATATATATATATATATATATATATATATATTCGTATATATATATAGTCATAAAATAAAATATATATATATATATATATATATATATATATAGATAGATAGATAGATAGATATATGAATTTTATTTCAATCTTTCATGAGATTCAGATCCTTAGCTATGATTAATTAATGATGAACATGTCATTTAAGTTTATGATCAATTTCAACGCAGTTTTTACTGTTAAGCTTGGAGAGTAATTATACATTCGTATGGCTCAAAGTATTGGCCATTAGTGTTACAAAACCTCGGAGAATTCAAGAAAGATATCTTTACTTATTCCCAAGAGACAAAATTTAAAACTTAGTCTAAGAAATGGGCAATTTTCCTTTACATGATTTGGACAATTTTTTTGCATTACAACCGATATATATATATATATATATATATATATATATATATATATATATGTGTGTGTGTGTGTGTGTGTGTGTGTGTGTGTGTGTGTGTGTGTGTGTGTGTGTGTGTGTGTGTGTGTGTGTGTGTGTTAATTTTGAAGAGTGAGATATAAGAATTTCTTAACATTATTTTCAGTTCCCACTTTTTCTGGTTCTGGCCCGCATTTTTGTCCTTACCACACATTTATTTGTTCTTTCTTTAACTCTTCAATTTCCATATACAGTAAGTTCATCTTGACATTCATTGAGAATCAATAAATAAATAACTCTATAAATAAATAAATAAAATGTCTCGTCAAGCCATGATAATTGTGTCAGGTTAATATTATTTTTATGTTATTTACGGGGAACATTTTTTGTAATCACCATCTACATTTAAGTGTTTAAAAAAAAACGGTTAGATTTAATAGTCGATATTTTCTGTCACATTTCAAATAAAAAGAAAGAAATTTACGTGTTTTAATAATTGAATTCAAAATTTCCACGCCTACCCAATTTAAAAAATTCGCCCTAGCTGTTACCATGGAAATTTTGATTTCAATTATTAAAACACGTTAATTTCAGAAATGAGTCATTCCAAAAAGATTTCGCTTGAAGATGGAACAGAGCTTACTTTAACTCAATTTAATTCAAATAATGATATTGAAGTTTTCGGCTCTTGTTTTGAAAGATGAGACCTCTTATGTCGCGAGTTGGAATCATATTTTTAAATAAATAATTATATATATATATATATATATATGGGGTGGTGCATTCTTAATAAAAAAAACGTAAAATCTAACACTTAATGATATCAACTATGATATCAAAGTATAAACTTTGCTGACCATGTTTGGAATGTAAAACGTCCCTATAACACTAGATACATACATAAAACAATCCATCCATTCAGTTAAAAGTAAAAATAAAATTATCCTTGCTAATGGCTAAAATATATATCCGAAAACGCTTGGGCATGCAGAATATTCAGACAATTTCTTTATAAATTATATCCAGAAAAAATCATAAAAACAAAACGGAAAATAAGAAAA
This sequence comes from Acanthosepion pharaonis, assembly GCA_903632075.3. NCBI lineage: Eukaryota > Metazoa > Mollusca > Cephalopoda > Sepiida > Sepiidae > Acanthosepion > Acanthosepion pharaonis. The sequence continues at coordinate 910,514 of CAHIKZ030001258.1, forward strand.
ATTTGGAAAAGAATCTTTACCGTAGTCTTTTTTTTTTATGAAACTAGTATATATTAAGCAAAACTGCATCACTAAGCATTTTACGGCAAAGTAGATCACGTGATATAATCCGGTTTTGCTTGGATAAAACCGGACGACATATGGAGCCAATACCATTTTTTCACGCGTATTTATACCTGTGAGTGTCGGCCTCATCCATCCCTCCTACCATAAAATAAGCAGTCTCCGCCTATGATATACGAACGCAATCGTGAACATTCATCCGATTAAACGAAAAAAAACATAAATCCAATTCAAATAAATTTACAACATATATACATACATGTGCAAACGTATACTTTCAGATTCAGTCTGGAGATAACTGACTCTGCAAAATCTTGTTTAGGTATCGGCAACGAGTATGTACTTAGATTTCCTTGCTCGAATAATGTTATGATGTAGAATTTCTCTGGCAATTATTATCCACAAAATTTGAACGTCGTCTTGCGAGCTTACACCACTTGTACCTTCCCTTGCATGACAAGAAATTTACCAATCGTGTTTTTTTTTTTCTTCCATGCATAATTCGTCAGTTATGTCATTTTCCCATACGGGTCCCTAAAGAAATTATATCAGGTTTATCGCCTCTCTTTATCGCAGCATTGTATATCACATTTCCCTGTAGGCACTTACTCTTGATCGGCCTATTGTGTTTGAGACTCGAGTTGCAAAAACGAGAATCTTATTAAAGGTACTGCACTGCACTTTGTGAATGAGATCCTTTCTCTTGGTCTTCTTTCAGTGCTGCTGTAACTCAATTTGTTTGAATTCGTATTGAATGTAGGTTAAAGGACACCCTCTCTGCACAGTTTCTCTGGGATTTTTTGGAAAGCGTGTTCTTCTTCATACATGTTTGAAATTTCGTATATTAGTGACTATTCAAAGTCTGTTTTGAATGGCTATAAACTGTCTTACTGGGGGAATTTACCGTTAGATATTTCGTTACTACTTTGGACACATGATTGAAAACTTCAGGTGTATGACTGGAGACTGTTCTCATATTATTTTCTTTCCATTCAATAATAATGTCCCTTTAAGTAGGTTAAAAGTGACGTCCAGGTACTTTTTCTCCATTAAATCGCTGTATAGGTGAAATTAGTCCAGTGAATAAACACATCTGTCGTATTCATCTTTTTCTTTATTTTCGTGTACTTCCGCGAATGGTTTTCATACAGGCAGCTAGTTTCTAGTATATGTTACAGATTATTCTATTTCTCATATAAATAAAGTTTTCCTCGCAGTTCAAATAGGTCTTTGCGTTGCTTTTAAATTTGGCTCTGATGGCATTATGAATATAAAGACAGAGTTTCTGTTTTTTCTATTTCTTTTCAACATCTGTTACGATCTCCGTTTCTTAGAATGCTATTTTTATTTTTCTGTTATTTGTCTCAATAATCAGACTTACTCAAATCTGTTTTTTAGCAACTCTTTGAAGAAGGTTTTGAGCGGGTGGAACTAAGGAATATAACTCGCACGGAGCTCTGCCGTAGTAACAACGATAGAATTGTGAGAGACTAACGTCATTTCGTTTGTGGGATTAGGTTCCCTAAGTGGTGAATAATTTATTAGCTGTTAAGGCTGCGTATGCTCTTTTGAACTCTGTCGAGACTGGTGAGGGAGGACTGGTCATCAGGAGCCCTGATATGGCAGAAATACTCCATTATTCGTCTGATCTGACTCGTTTAAACAGAATGCATAGCAGTAGGATCTAGACATTTTCTGGAGGCGTAGAATGAACTAACAAATCTTCTAGCATCATTTGCGATGGCACGAATACAGGCGTTTTATTTCAGGTTAGGAATGAGCTCAGCCCCAATAGGCGTTCGAGACAGGAGACCTATTTGCGACATGTCTATTTATCAGGTTTGATGCAGGTGATTAAATTTAAATTCATTTTGAATCTATTGAATGATAACTGACATTTTCATTGACCTGTGTGTAATAGGTGAAAAGGAGAGAGCATCTGCCAGACACATGTCAAAAGTATGTTCTGATGTTCAACCATACGCTCTGGTATGTTAACCAATGTTTAATATAGAAGGATCTTATTCGAATATCGGATTGTGGCATCCTTTATAGTTTTCAGTTTGCGGGGAAAAAAAAAACAAAGTAAATCGCTATTTACAAACCAGACTGTCTGGACTTTTTAAAGAATTGTTCGAGATTGTTAGTTTTTATCCTTATGTTTCACTTCGTTGCCAACTTTACCGTAACTGTCTCAACGATTAATATCAAACTGTTTTAGTTCTGCTGATCTTCCAAAATATTTTTACGCTTGCCATATTGTTTCAACAAATAAAGCGGACAGACTAGATATGGCATAAATAAAATAGGTTAAATACCCAAGAAAATCGTCTTATAAGGAAAAAATATATAATCTATGTTTCCATTGTATTTCGTAGAATATGAAAAAATTCGAAGTTAGTTTGATAGCGTAACTTGACAGTATTTAAATGGAGCGATAAAAAATGCGATCTATATATTGATCCTATACAACGGTCTGTCTAGTTTCCTAGATTATGTTAAAATTATCCTGAATTACTGTATTTGATTGATTCATTTTCTACGGCTTAATAACCCATTGAATATTATTTAAAGCCAGAAAATATGTAAGATTTTTTTTAGATAATAATGATTTAGTAATGCAAGCCTTACTAAGTGGAACTTTCTTCTCCACTGTGGTGCGAATGAAGTTTGTTTAATCCTCTTTACGTGGCACAGCAGCTAATAGAATTAAAAGTCTGAACTGGTGAAGCTAAAGAGAGTTGATATGGAAACAGCGATAACGTAGGCCGAAGAGTAGGAATTGAGCCTCTTCAAACTCAGATGTAGCAGCAATACTCCATTTTACACAGCCATATGTGAGTAGGGTAATGGATGTCATTGCGTCAGCCAAGTCGGTTTCGTTTGGATCAAACTAATGCACTTAAAAACTACAGGGATCCACTGAATCCTTCCGCAAGCATATGATAAATATCCCAGGTGGGTGAGCTACCGATCCCTGGTAGAGCAACCAGAATTGGAGGAGGACAAATCTGATTTCAAAAACGTAGAGAAGGAAGCAGAAAGGCCCTTCCGTATATTATTAGACATGGTAATTTAGAGGCAATAAAAATGGGGAGTTTGGGATAGAGAAGGAATAGCATTTAATCAAAAATCCGTGAATTGTGAAAAAAAATGTTGTTTTAGGATGACTGGAAGCGATATAGTCTCATTGAACATGACTACTCTGTGTTTCATAATTGAAAGAAAATATAACGAACCCGATCGGAGTTCGAACTCAGCCTCCCCCCTCAAACCACGATCGTTCTTTGACACTAACCATTACAATGCCTGCATATTCTTAAATAAACTAAGTTAATCTGATTAAATATTTGAGCTAATCAGTGTAGGATAGTTGTTAACGATCTAGTTTAAAGATTATTTCAGAATAGTGAGCCCTATCCTTTGCTGTTGTCATCTTTTGTGTCCCTTTTCTAAACTCAGCTTAGCAAATATTCAGGTGTTTCGGGTAGTGTAATGTTCAGTGGTCTAGATCATGTGATAATTTCCCCAGTGTTTTGAGTTCGATCCTCATGAGCAGCATCAGGCTTGCGGTTTTTAAAACTAAACTATGAAATAACAACTTGTGTTTTTATTGTCTTGGTAATAATAGTTTTCTCAAAGGGCAATGTGTTTGCATTACTGATTTTCTAGTCAGGCTCCTTGACATTAGAATCTCGACGCAAAACAATCTTCTTTCTTTCATTTCGCCGGATGCTTTACTCATCTCTGTAAATATAACAACTGATGGAGGAGTGAAAACTTACATTGATTGGAGTGCATTCCGATGCATAAATGCTCGATCTAGGAAGCCACATTTATGCAAAACATCACATGTTGAACTGTTCGCACACTAAGCAGAGGATGGATCGATGTAAAATATATTGAATTATGTTATGCATTGATACGTGTCAAAATTCTAATGTTTTCTTTCTTCTTTTTTCCTTTTTTTTTTTTTGTCTGCGCCATTGCTTTAAGAAAAATAATAAAACAATAGAATAAAAGCGACCAAAAAATATTGGAGTGTTTTCAACGTTTCATTCAGTTCTATCAGGAAACATGGGAAATTTGCTCAAGGCGAGAGTAATTTGAAAATCGGTCGGCACATTTTTTTTTCATGATACCTTGTGTACATGCGAGGAGAATATGTTTCCAGCTGTGTATCTCTTTCTACCGATTTGACTATTGAAGTATAAGACCCCTTGCTTCTCTATGTCTTAAAGATAAATTTTACGTGTATTATTTCTCAATTACTCTATATTTTATTAAGCATATGTGTTAAATAAATAGGTAAATATCTATTTTAATCATTTCAGCCCTAGCAAGGTCACTAACGGAAAAGGTTGCCGGGAGAAAAAAATGGCTGAAAAGGATTTTATGAAGAGAAGGACAATAAAAGAACTGAT
>CAHIKZ030001258.1:917500-935000 GCA_903632075.3 Acanthosepion pharaonis
ACAATTTCTGCGACTACATCCCCCCTTATATCTGGTCAGCTCACTTCCCAGACTTACAACCACCTTGATTATTACATGTGGGGCGCAGTTGAGCGAGATACCAACAAAAGTCCTTGTAACACCAAAGATAAACTGAAGGTAAGGATAATGGCAGAATTCACAAACTTATATGAGAAGACTTTCCAGAAAGGTTGCTGGAGATTCCGAAGTCGTCTAGAGACCGTGCTTGAAACCAATGGCGATTATATTGAATAAATATACTTGAGTATCTCCAGATATATTTTATATAATTTTGGTAATTATAGTTTTACAATGAGATGTCAGTATTGTTTTCATTTTTGCTGAATTTAGATGACAATTTACCCATCGCATCCTGCACATATATATATATATATATATATATATATATATATATATATATATATATATATATATATATATATAATGGATTCGAACTCGGCTCTGCGATTCCTCAATCCAAGCCGCTATCCATTACTCCACCGTGCATCCATTACATTCACTTTCGTGCTAATACTCTCTTACTCTCCCTCCATCTATGAGTAAAATAGCAGGACAGACTGGGTTCTATAGCCTTGGAAGGCAACTGGTCTAGGAGAAGGACAACTCTGAATTCAAAACTTGCGGAGGGTCGTTTAGGAACGTTGTGGCATTCGGTGCACCAGGTCTCTGTATTCGTCCCTTCAAAAAGTGTGGCTGGTCTTGCACGAAGCCTTCACCACTATAATCAAATCTCATGTGCCGGTGTCGGGCTGTGGGTTTCCTGGAAACTGATCTGCTTTGACCCCTCATACGAATTGAAGAGTCGATTATTATATATATATATATATATATATATATATATATATATATATATATATATATATATATATATGCCAAGGTAACACAATAGTAAAACATTTGTTAAAACTGAACGTAAGTGCTCAATAAAAATTCAGATGACAAGACTTGCATAAGCTGTTTAATATTTTACAGGATGAAAGAAAATAAAAATAATAATAATAATATATTTAAAAAGGATGAAAGCTGACTAGAGCACACTGCCGCGGTTTCGACCTCTCCGGTCTCCTCAGATGGTTTGTTTAGCAAATCAACTAAATTGCTTGAGTTGCTGACCTCCGTGTAGTTGATTAATAGTGATTACAAAGGTACGGGGGGGTGAACTGAAAACCATGCTGTTCGTTTTAATAACAAAATAACATCTGCATTTGTTGTTGAGCGCCTCAGACTCAACAGATATATCTCGACGAGAGAGTCGATTATTATATATATATAATAACTTCTCAGTACTATTTTGTTTGTTTCTAACGAAAAAAAAAATATCTTGCTCTCCGGCAGAGAACGAACCTGTGTCCTTCTTTGTAGGCGAAACCATCATTTTATCCGGTATGCTTTACCATATAGTTATCCGAAAGCTTTGCCATTTCGCATGGATATACATGTACGTTGTTGGGCATCATATATTATAGACAGGTATTGTAAACGTTCAATTTTGTCTTGATCGAAATCCCATACTGAGACTATAGATGTCTAACTAGTTTTCCGAAAGCATTACTGTCCTACTGATTCCTGGAGATTTCACCATCAAGTCTTTTTGCTATATTTAAAGTACTGTCGAAAATACGAGAACATTTCCACAACGGGAAATTTCTCTCCATCCACAGGTACATCTATGAAATAAATAAATACTGTCTCGCTGAAACACACGCACGCACACAGAATAAGACATACACACACATATAAGTTCTTAAGCAGCATCTATACCCATGCTTGTAATAAGCATTTAATTCTCCCATTTTACCAAATATTGTCGATTAGTACAATAGTTTGCCCGCCGATCGAAATACACCCCACTTTCCGAGCGTCTGCTATAGAACTAAACCGGCCAAAGACATAGATATGTTATTATTCTATAAGTTTAACTTAAGGCAAATATGTCGCAGAAGCAGACCAATATCGATAACTCTGTTGATTCCTTTCCGATGGAGAATAAAAATCAGCGTGTAATATTTTCAAGCCATCATTGGCACATAAAAGCAGAGACACCGCAACATTTTTTTATGAATTGTCTATAAGAGAAGTAATCTTTGATGACGTTTTGTTTTCCGCAATCAAAGAAAGGCATGGGGAATACGGAGACAAACTAGCGGAATTGATTCGCGTTATATTAAATCTGTTGAGGGCACCTCGAGGCAGAGTAATAGTTAGCAAACTTGTCTTGCTAGAACGATTACGACTGGGTAGTATTCGATTTTCACTGGGTGTCTCTTTCTTTCGACCTTGTGCCACATCTAAAGAACACTTGGAAAATCACTATATTAAATCTGCTGGGCGCACCTCAAATCAGTTTTATGGTTAGATGCTCGTCTTGCTAAAATAATAACGTCGGAGTTGTGAGTTCGATCTTCAATGGTTTCCTCTTTCTTTCGGCCTCATATCACATCAAAGGAACGCTTGAAAAATCACTGTATGATCACTATAATCACTATGATCACTATATCTGTTGAGGGGAACCTCGTGGTGGTGTAATGGCTAGCAAGCTTGTCTTCCTAGAAGAATACGACTGAGTAGTGAGTTCGATCTTCAGATCACTATATCGGTTGAGTTGAAACTTGTGGTGGTGTAATGGCTAGCAAGCTTGTCTTGCTAGAACAATTATGAATGTGTAGTGAGTTCGATCTTCAGTGGGTGTCTCTTTCTTTCGGCCTTATGCCACATCTAAGTTACGTATGGAAAATCACTATATTAAATCAGTTGAGAACGTTTCCGCGTCCTATTTATTACAGTCCGAAATTACTTTAAATCTGATAACCCATGTCATTCTTTGCAACAGGAAGGAATTCATCGCCCCCATATTTTAGCCGTCATTCTTACTGATATTTTTTTTATTTTTTATTTTAGCTAGTTCTTGCCCCAGCCTCAAATACTTGTGAATTAATGTAAATATATGTGAACATTATTGCAGTTAAGCGCAAACATGGTAAAAACTGGCTACTATCCCTGGATTGAACTAAAAATCGAAGTTTTGCGTCACCAAGTATATCTCAGAATCAATATTAAGATTAAACTTCAATATCAGACGGAAAAATACAAGAGAGGTTAAACTAAAACTTGATCAGACTCTTCTATTAACGCGCTTAATTAGAGATTTCAAAAAAAAATCTTTGATTTTGAATAAAAATTAATTGATCACGTTATGAAGTCTATTCAAACAATATCCACATGTAATATTTAAGTGCTTTTTTGCACAAATATTGATGACAAATTTGTTCGTATTATTTTCGAATATGACAAAGTTTAATTAAAACAAAGAATACTCACTTTTAAATTTGTATAAATATGAGATAATTTAAAAGAATGATAGATGACAATATACCACAGGTGTCTCTAAACATTGCACTGAATGAAAACTATGGGCTATTCACTGACGAGTGATAATATTGATGACTGCTGTACAGATATCAATCTAAATCCCAGATATTATTTCAATATCCAATCCCAAATAATTAACTCTCACTTATATTAATTAAAACATTAAAAATGATACATAAATTATATTACCTCCCTTAAATAACATAATATACTGAACAGTTAATTTTTAACATGACTATAACAGAGTCCCTTATTTGAACATTTAGAAAAAAAATTAGTAACTATTATATTGGAAATGATCTTGGGTGAAATTAAAGTACTTGGAGAATAAAATAACTACGGCGCCTTCATTAATGAATTTAATAACAAGATTGAGGAGTTGATCCGTAATTTTGAGAGAATTAAAATAAAATAAATATATATATATATAAGATTATTCAAGAAATTATATATATATATATATATATATATATATATATATATATATATATATATATATATATATATTTATATATTTCATACATTGAGCATTCTTAACATTTTCATAATTTTATTAAAATACCTCCTTGAATAAGCCTTACCACCTATGGATGTCCGCGTCCATATATATATATATATATATATATATATATATATTAGTGTAATTTATTTTTTTTATTTTGTATCACAGTTTACACTTAGTAATTTCAAGTTTTATCATATGTTTTGTAGACGTTCTCGACCACATATAATTGGCAACTTTATCATAATTGGAGTTTATCAATCATGCTTATGTTTCAGTGTATATATATATATATATATATATATATATTGAAACTATTTGTTTAAAAAGGAAATTTTGGATTTTTTCTTAATCAATTTTCTTAATTTCCTTTTCTTAATTTTTCTTTTATTTTTCTTAATCAGTTTTTACAACCACCGAGAAATTATTTCGTGTAATTTAAAGAATCAAAATTAAATAAATAATAATGCTGCGTCTAAAAGTATTTAAACAAATATTTTGAATGAAAAAAAAATATATATATATATATATATAATTTGTGTATTTAAGCAGCATTCCTTCTTTTATTCATATTTCATTGAAGACGACAGACAAGGTGCTTTTATTTAGTTTTTTTTATACAATTTCTCATGCAATCTATTTTTCTTTTCTGATTAAACATTATATAAAAAACTGTTCGAATCTTCTTTTTATCCGAGCGCCTTCGGCTATACATTTAGCTATTTTCAAGGATTAAATATTTTAAATTTTAAATAAGAAATAGTTTGTTGCATGTATGTTTTATAAAATGTTTACATTTTTCAAAACACGGTCAAGATATTGTGTCCATGTTCATAATTAATATTATTAAGTGTTGTTTTCTTTTTTTTTATTAATAATTCCATTATGTTTTGCCTTTTTTTTTGCATGTAGATGATGCTATTATATTAGTGTTGGCAACAACTATGTTACGAATAGTGTCCGGTAAGTCTCCATGAATATTTAAGTGAGATCTGTTAGAGCTATGGTCAGAAAGGTTTAGTGTGAGTCTGCGTGTCAAACAAGTTGTGGCGTGGTCTACATAATTATTTACAAATTTTCATTTATCAGGAATACAATTCATTAATGGGCATTTAATTGGTAAATATTTAATTTTGTTTTAACAGGTGAATTATTATTTTTAACTATAAGCTTTTAAATTTTTGTGATATATAACTTATCTACTTTTTTGATATTGTCAATATTTATATATATATATATATATATATATAACTTTTTTTTGTTATGTGTTTTTCTTACAACCATGAAATATTAGCAGACGTTTTAAGCCTTTGTACCATTTTGCATGATTATTTGAAACAACGTTAAGTTAAAGTATTTTGACAGGAACCGACTGCAGATTATAAAACTGAAACAAAATTATTGAGTGATATTATCGACCACATACAAAATTGGCGTACGAGATATCTTGAAACGATCTTTTTTTTTAATTTTCTCTCCCACAAATTTAGTAAATATCCATTTCCTATGAGCAGAAGGCTATGACTTAATCGGTCAAAAAATATAATTTTTGCTAATTGTTTATATTCAAAAGCTTCATATTCAGAGAAATCAGGTGATGAATGTGAATTTTCTCTTATTTCTGACAATCCTCGCATCTGATCCCTCGTGTATCTTTTTCCTTGCTTTGTATGAGAGCGAACTAAGATACGTCGTTATGTCAAAGGATTTTGAATATGGCTTTTTTTTCTAAAAAACTTGAATGATGTGTTATCGTTATATTAGCAGTAAAAATGATGTGCCGGGTTATTCACTAGCAAAGCGGTAAACTTCCTCTGAATAGACGGTCAAAACCGCCATACTCATTTTGTATACGCATGTAATTCTGAAGTCTAGTAGAACTGATGGCCGCCCATGTAAAAAACGTAATGTACACAAGTTGTCGGTATTCATCAGCAAAGCGGAAGAAAAATTGTAAGCCTCAAAAGGAAGCAATGGACGGCCATGTTAGCACCAGCCGTTTGCCATTACTAAGACACCTGCAATTAAAAGTTTTCAAGTTCAATACGAACACGGACCTTAGGTTTTTTGCTGGTAAAATTTGACATGTAGCTCTGTAAATCCCTTTTGAAATGGCCTTGATGTTTACTTTACTGTGAAAATGCAGAAAATATGGAAAGTAATGCATGCCTGCATTGAAACATTAAAAGATTTTTTAAAAAAAACCATAGTATGAGTGTTAAATCCTGAAATAAAAGTAGGTTACCTGAAACCTCTACCCCATTTGGGATGCTTGATGCGCGCAGGCGTGACCCCCCCCGTTCACACATGATCTCGCATGACCCCGCAGTGTGAATGGGCCAATCAGCAGCAAGCATTACGTATCGCGCGATCCACCCTTGACTAATAACACGAATCCGATTGGCTTTTGGAGCGCAAATTTCTTCTGCCACAGAAATCCTTCTTTGTGATAACTTTCGCATCTGAAAACAAAATATGGCCATTCTTGCCCTTTCTTATTCCCATATAAGCAATTAAATCCTACTTTTTTCTACTTATGCTACCGCTAATAATTCAAACATGAAAAGTGCCCATATCTACTTGTGTGCAGTGAACGCACATAATTGCACATGCGTGCGTCCGATCAAAAAAGAAAAATCGATAATATTGATTTAAATTTAAATATTGACTTAAATCAATTTTTAAGGCCGTCAAAACCTCCGCGGGATCATTAGCAGTAACTGTGTCAAATTTGGTTGAAATCGGTTTAAAAATGGAGGAGATCCGATCAAACATAAACTAACAGACACACACATTCTGCCTTTTATATAGATGATACAATATTTACATCTGGGGTATTATCCACCTGTTTTCTGTTATCAAAACCTTTCGGGCATTTTGTCGTTAGAAATTTAAGAGATACTTGTTGATCCGAGAATTTCGAACAAAATTCTTTAATTAACTCGGAGTGTGATTGTTCGTATTTCGCTGATCACGTCTCGGGATGTCTCGTCTAGTTTTCTTTTTTTTATTTATATATGACCCTTTGACCATTAGCCACATCACTTAGCTAATAATAAAACGAATTATGTTTGACTGAAAAATGGGGAACATATTTAATAGACTCTATTAGTCCAAAGGGTGTGTGACGAAGACAAATCATGACGAATAGATACGGTCAAATATATCACCCACGTATTTTCCTGCTACTCACCCTAACACATATTTCTAAAGAAAAGACGATTAATTCTCTCTATTTAAACTCACATAAAAAAAAAACAAGAGTTGTGCTCAATCAGAAGGGTTAAAGCTAAACACACACACACACACACACACACTGCAGAGGTAAAACTACTACCAAGAAGTAGCCATCTTTTATAATTAAATTCTTAGAGGCTTAAATGTAAACGACCAATTTTTACCTATCTGAGCTATAAACGTTCAATAGAGACCTATCCCCGATTCTCTTAAATGCTTGTAGTCCCAAATATAAATGACCAATATTGGCCTATCCCCGTAAACCAAGTACACACACACACACACACACACACACATACATACACACACACACATATATATATATATATATATATATATATATATATATATAGATGTTAATATACACGACCAATATTTACCTACACTCTAGCCAAATAAATGTGTAACGGCTCAAATGTCGCCGACCATTTTTCCTCTCTCCGAATCTAGTAAGTGAACATAGACTCAAATATAAACTAACAATATTTACCTATCCCCGAAATTTGTATCTGCTTATACACTCAAATATGAATATGACCAATATTTACTTACATCTTAAACTCTTAAATGCTTATTGACTCAAATAAATCGAAGTATATTTATCTACACCAAAACCAATCAATCAATACATAAGCTACCAATCTTCATCTCTGTTGAACCAATTAGAAATCATAAACTCAAATATAATGGCAATTGTAGTGGTAATAATAGACGTTTCTTTATAAGGAAACATTCAGCATTCATTGACCTAAAAGCCAGAGCTACTGCCGGTTGAGATATATAACATATTTCTGTTAAAACAAGAATCTCCTGTTTCTTATGTCCATTAGTTTTTATCGTTCCTTCATGTATTGATGGGGGCTTCCTCCCTCCCATTTTGGTTGGAATATCATGGAATGTTAATATCTTGGTTATGTTGTTATTTTCACTTCGAATTACGTATGTGCTGATAATTTTAGTTTCTGTTGTTTTTTTGTTTTTTTTTATTCTGTAGCGCCATTCCACGTAGTTTAAAGTGGAATGAACCCCTCTAAGTCTTACAGGATTAATTCGCAGAATATCAATTTACATCATTGATCTGATAAAGAGGTTGTGTACAGCTGAATGCTTAGAGATTTATGAACTTGCTGGGAGCATTCATGTCATTTTATGAAAGTTTAGATCTAATGAAGCTATTTCAGAACACGGCTTGCGATCTTTCGTTAATATTTCCGTTTTGTAACAACGTTTAGTAATGGGTGAAACTAACCCAAGCGGAGACTATTCTATGTTCAATTTCCTAGTCTTCTATACTGAATTTGCTATATCTGAACCATACTCTGAGTTATTTAAAATGATTCGTTTTTTGTCGTCAAGAACACATGGAACAGTGGATAAAGGCGTTCGTTAGATCAAGAGACAGGAACCAAAGAGTGTGAGTTCAATATTTGCTTAAGGGGAATTAACAGGAGATAACTGATAACTGCCACCCATTAAATATGACATGTGGAACTAGAACAGTCTACCCAAGTGAGCGAAATAAAGGGTTCAGTTCGACATTCCAACCACTTGAAGAAGGCCGGAGCGTACAACGGCCGAAAAGTTGTTATAAATATGGCTATAAATATGAGGACAATAGTCCGAATAATGTAAATAGTGTACATAATACGTCATCTCAGAAATATAGACAGATACTGATTCGTATTTATTAATTCCATATTCTAAATTCCAACTGAAAATGTGTCGGTGCTTTCATTGCATTCTATACCGGTTCCCGTACGATCACCGAAGTTAAGCAACTTCGAGCTTGGTCAGTACCGAGATGGGTTAACGTATGACAATACTAGGTGGTGTAAGTTGGGATGTGCGAGTGTTGGAAGTGTTAATTGGAGAGTCAGTTTCCAAATCCATTAGAGTTCGTTCTATTCATTTAAGTGCAAATCCCGTGGGGAAAGGTATGACTCCACCTCTTCTCTCCTGCGCTAAGAGTTACTCATCAAGAATTGTATCAATATACCATTCTTATCTAAAAAATAACAATTAATACAATCTAATAATATTTTCTGGCTTTAAATAAACTGCAATCGGTCAATATGCCTTAGAAAGCAAACCAATCAATCAATAAAGCTTTCTTTCATTCTTGATCACTGAAATTGTTATTTACCATCGGTGAGCCAGGTAAAAGTCTTATAAACTCAAATATAATAACCAAATGAGATAGAGGAGACTTGTTTTGCCATTAATAAGATAACAAGGCTGTCGTGAAAGCAGCAATGATGTCATGCAAATGTGGTTCTATTTCGTAATGTAATGCTGAAACTGCGTCCATGAAATATTAATATTTCAATGAGAAAAACCGTTTAATGAAGTCTTCATGCCAACTAAGGTCAAAAAGAGAAAGAATATCTCACATTAAAGATTATATTCATCTCTGTATTTACTCAAAATTGATATCGGACACAATGTGGCATAGGCCCCGGTTAACTTAAAGGAAACCTGGATTTTTGTCTGTAGTGTTTCATAGAGATTGCCGCTTCCGCCATAATGCCGCTTCCGCCATATTGCTATGCAACTCTTTTTCATATGTGCAGCCCAGATGCTGCAGCTGAGCCCAAAATGTCTTCGCCTGTCAAAATTGCCATTGAAATCGGTTAGATAAGTCATATCAGTTTATCCTTGCATCTGACTTGTTTGATGGTCTTATTTGATATTTAACACAATGTCTATTCTGACATGGACAGCAGCGATACACATTATACAAATGTAATTAACATTGAAGATTATTTTTAAAGACATAGGCCAAATTAATCTTTAACATTTAAATTACCGAATATATATATATATATATATATTGTGTAATAAACTTTGACATATCTATTATATAGCAGCGCTAAGCGTTGTTTCCAGTCACAGAAGATGCGAATTCAAATGGGTAAAGGTGGACTGCAGTGCAGACTGGATGATAATAAACGAAAAGATCTAACTAAACACAAGACGAGGTATCTCTAGAAATAAATATAGGCATGGGAACAGTGTAGCCTTGTACATTAAATAAGTTCGAAATTCTCTGAAGGGAGAGGAATCGACAGGCACTAGAAGGCCAGAAATCACAACGACCGTTATATTACTATCTAAACAACAAAGCTACAGATTCTTTTTATAAATTACTCTGGCTAGCCGTTGATGAAACACGCCTGGTATAATTGCACTGAAATGGTGTATAATAAAATGGCATTCACCGATATTGAAGAGTCCGTCATAATCCAGAAAATGCTTATTTTAAGCGAATATTGATATAAATTCTGTTATTGATTATTTCTACTGGGCATGCGCGTATCTGACAAGTTGAATAATCACAATCATTTCTCAAATAAAACATGTTCACTCGTGCGAATATGAAAACAGAATTTATTCTAATCTGACTAACTACAAAATCTGTTATCGTGCCAGCGCAGAGAAGCAAATGTAAAAAAATAGCTTCACATCACTGCCAAACTGATATTTCAACGCTGAGGCGACAGATAACGAAGGCTAATCCTTCTACTGTAAAGGATTAGTATTATCCGAACTGGTCCAGGTCGAAAAGGTCCGAGGGTATTAACTTCCCTGAAACGAAAAAAAATAAATAAATAATGACTTATTTATTTGACTTTTGGATTTTTTTTTTATATAGAATAAGTCAATGAAATAATTTTTCGTCAAATTTTAAATCACATCATAAAAAAGCAATACAAATCGCCTTTTATTGAATTTATTGATCCAGCATTTGATAGTCTGTAGATTGGTATAAAATGAGCTAATATCGGAGGAAGATATGAATAATGTGTAATTCGCCATTACACATCCATGAGAAACTGTTCGATATGCAGTTTTATTAGTTTCCCACGTTGAAGTTAGATCATGATTATCTACTGATTAAGTTAAACAATTTTTGTTTATTAATATGTTATTTATATTGTTGTTCTATATGCCGTGCCACATGTTATCCTTCGAAGCGCTTAGCGATTTGGTCTTTTTTACTATTCCTCAAACTCCCTGTTCTACCATCAATTGAAACAAGGGCTTTATGTATGTTACTCGCTAATACATTTTGCCGTCAATATGACCTGTGAAGATCAGATTCTCAAAGCTTTCATTCCTCATTATATTTCCCAGAAATTTCAACAGTCATTTCCTACTTATAAGTGTTGTGGGGCTCTCCACTTTTTACATAAGATGGACTCGTCCAAATTATACTTATACTGACAGAGAGGATACCTGCTGTTGAGATACATTGAGATACGTTGAGATACTCTGAGATACGTGGAGATACGTTGAGATAGGTTGAGAGATACGGAGACAGACGCAGGGTGTTCTCAGAGAGTTATACAAGAGTCCAGAGAGAGAGATAATTACGGCTTTACTTACAGAGACTTGTATATATACTTTTTACTAACCCGCATTCCTGGACTACTAATCTTCACTTAAAGTCTGTATTCTTTAATACACTTATTTTTCTATCTCAATTACTGGCGTTATGTATTTATTTGTGCAGGATTCCATTCACGGAATCAACAACAATAAGGTTTTTATTTACTTTTTCCTTGAATCTTCCTTATTGATCACATGTTCCGTCCATTTTTTAGCAACAATACTTCCGTAGAACGACATCTATTTTGCCTCAAGCCTACTCAGCATGCGAGAGGTTGGTTGGTTGATTTTGTTTAGGGACATATCAAACTCTATGGGTTACTTGAATATTTTGATCACGATTTTATGTCCACAACTACAGAAAAAGTGTATTGTTGGTTGTTTTGCTATAAAATATATTATTGGCCATTTGCAATAAAATGCATTGTTGGTAATTTTTTCATAGAAACATATATTACAGATATTTTTACTATAATTTTCTTTTAGACTTGCATAGTGTTTTTTCATTGTTTTGTTTGGAGGTTCATTATTGGCCCGTAGCTGGGAACCGGGGGCTACCGCCCGGTTATGGCCATACCTGGCAACAAAAAGAAATAAGAGATGCTTCCACGGTGAGGAAATTGTCCAGCATACACTGCTATGTACAAAGGTTAATATTACATAGCACCACAATGAAAGGTTTTTTTTTTTATCGAACTCTTAATTTTTCTTCATTACTTTATTTAGTCTTTTCTATTTCAGTTTTTATCGAACTCTAAATTTTCCTTCATTACTTTATTTAGGCTTTTCTATTTCAGTTTTTATCGTACTCTTAATTTTTCTTCATTACTTTATTTAGTCTTTTCTATTTCAGTTTTTATCGTACTCTTAATTTTTCTTCATTACTTTATTAGTCTTTTCTATTTCAGTTTTTATCGAACTCTTAATTTTTTTCATTACTTTATTTACTCGTTTCTATTTCAGTTTTTATCGAACTATTAATTTTTTTTCATTACTTTATTTAGTCTTTTCTGTTTCAGTTTTTGTCGAACTGTTAATTTTTCTTCATTACTTTATTTAGTCTTTTCTATTTCAGTTTTTATCGTACTCTTAATTTTTCTTCATTACTTTATTAGTCTTTTCTATTTCAGTTTTTATCGAACTATTAATTTTTTTTCATTACTTTATTTAGTCTTTTCTGTTTCAGTTTTTATCGAACTGTTAATTTTTCTTCGTTACTTTATTTAGTCGTTTCTATTTCAGTTTTTATCGAACTCTTAATTCTTCTTCATTACTTTATTTAGTCTTTTCTATTTCAGTTTTTATCGAACTCTTAATTTTCCTTCATTACTTTATTTAGTTTTTTCTATTTCAGTTTTTATTGAACTCTTAATTTTTTTCATTACTTTATTTAGTCTTTTCTATTTCAGTTTTTATGGAACTCTTAATTTTTTTTCATTACTTTATTTAGTCGTTTCTATTTCAGTTTTTATCGAACTATTAATTTTTTTTCATTACTTTATTTAGTCTTTTCTGTTTAAGTTTTTATCGAACTGTTAATTTTTCTTCATTACTTTATTTAGTCTTTTCTATTTCAGTTTTTATCGTACTCTTAATTTTTCTTCATTACTTTATTAGTCTTTTCTATTTCAGTTTTTATCGAACTCTTAATTTTTTTCATTATTTTTATTTAGTCTTTTCTGTTTCAGTTTTTATCGAACTGTTAATTTTTCTTCGTTACTTTATTTAGTCGTTTCTATTTCAGTTTTTATCGAACTCTTAATTCTTCTTCATTACTTTATTTAGTCTTTTCTATTTCAGTTTTTATCGAACTCTTAATTTTCCTTCATTACTTTATTTAGTTTTTTCTATTTCAGTTTTTATTGAACTCTTAATTTTTTTCATTACTTTATTTAGTTTTTTTCTATTTCAGTTTTTATGGAACTGTTAATTTTCTTCGTTACTTTATTTAGTCGTTTCTATTTCAGTTTTATCGAACTCTTAATTTTTCTTCATTACTTTATTTAGTCTTTTCTATTTCAGTTTTTTATCGAACTCTTAATTTTCCTTCATTACTTTATTTAGTTTTTTCTATTTCAGTTTTTATCGTACTCTTAATTTTTCTTCATTACTTTATTAGTCTTTTCTATTTCAGTTTTTATCGAACTCTTAATTTTTTTTCATTACTTTATTTAGTCGTTTCTATTTCAGTTTTTATCGAACTATTAATTTTTTTTCATTACTTTATTTAGTCTTTTCTGTTTAAGTTTTTATCGAACTGTTAATTTTCTTCATTACTTTATTTAGTCTTTTCTATTTCAGACTCTTAATTCTTCTTTTTTTTTTATCGAACTCTTAATTTTTCTTCATTACTTTATTTAGTCTTTTCTATTTCAGTTTTTTTATCGAACTATTAATTTTTTTTCATTACTTTTATTTAGTCTTTTCTATTTCAGTTTTATCGAACTGTTAATTTTCTTCGTTACTTTATTTAGTCGTTTCTATTTCAGTTTTTATCGAACTCTTAATTTTTCTTCATTACTTTATTTAGTCTTTTCTATTTCAGTTTTTATCGAACTCTTAATTTTCCTTCATTACTTTATTTAGTTTTTTCTATTTCAGTTTTTATTGAACTCTTAATTTTTTTCATTACTTTATTTAGTTTTTTCTATTTCAGTTTTTATGGAACTCTTAATTTTTCTTCATTACTTTATTTAGTCTTTTCTATTTCAGTTTTTATCGAACTCTTAATTTTTCTTCATTACTTTATTTAGTCTTTTCTATTTCAGTTTTTATCGAACTCTAAATTTTCCTTCATTACTTTATTTAGTCTTTTTCTATTTCATTTTTTTATCGAACTCTTAATTTTTTTTCATTACTTTATTTAGTCTTTTCTATTTCAGTTTTTTATCGAACTCTTAATTTTTCTTCATTATTTTTATTTATGGAAATTTTTTTCTATTTCAGTTTTTATCGAACTCTTAATTTTTCTTCATTACTTTATTTAGTCTTTTTCTATTTCAGTTTTTATCGAACTCTTAATTTTTTTTCATTACTTTATTTAGTCTTTTCTATTTCAGTTTTTATCGAACTCTTAAATTTTTCTTCATTACTTTATTTAGTCGTTTCTATTTCAGTTTTTATCGAACTCTTAATTCTTCTTCATTACTTTATTTAGTCTTTTCTATTTCAGTTTTTTATCGAACTCTTAATTTTTTCCTTCATTACTTTATTTAGTCTTTTCTATTTCAGTTTTATCGAACTCTTTATTTTTTTTTCATTTTTTTTTATTTAGTCTTTTCTATTTCAGTTTTATGGAACTCTTAATTTTCCTTCATTACTTTATTTAGTCTTTTCTATTTCAGTTTTTATCGAACTATTAATTTTTTTCATTACTTTATTTAGTCTTTTCTATTTCAGTTTTTATCGAACTCTTAATTTTTCTTCATTACTTTATTTAGTCTTTTCTATTTCAGTTTTTATCGAACTCTTAATTTTTCTTCATTACTTTATTTAGTCTTTTCTATTTCAGTTTTTATCGAACTCTTAATTCTTCTTCATTACTTTATTTAGTCTTTTCTATTTCAGTTTTTATCGAACTCTAAATTTTCCTTCATTACTTTATTTAGTCTTTTCTATTTCAGTTTTTATCGAACTCTTTATTTTTCTTCATTACTTTATTTAGTCTTTTCTATTTCAGTTTTATCGAACTCTAAATTTTCCTTCATTACTTTATTTAGTCTTTTTTCTATTTCAGTTTTTATCGAACTCTTAATCTTTTTTCTTCATTACTTTATTTAGTCTTTTCTATTTCAGTTTTTATCGAACTATTAATTTTTTTTTCATTATTTATTTAGTCTTTTTTTCTATTTCAGTTTTTTATCGAACTCTTAATTTTTCTTCATTACTTTATTTAGTCGTTTCTATTTCAGTTTTTATCGAACTCTTAATTTTTCTTCATTACTTTATTTAGTCTTTTTCTATTTCAGTTTTTATCGAACTTTAATTTTTCTTCATTACTTTATTTAGTCTTTTCTATTTCAGTTTTTATGGAACTCTTAATTTTTCTTCATTACTTTATTTAGTCTTTTTCTATTTCAGTTTTTATCGAACTCTTAATTTTTTTCTTCATTACTTTATTTAGTCTTTTCTATTTCAGTTTTTATCGAACTCTAAATTTTCCTTCATTACTTTATTTAGTCTTTTTCTATTTCAGTTTTTATGGAACTCTTAATTTTTCTTCATTACTTTATTTAATCTTAATTTTTTCTATTTCATTTTTTTTATCGAACTCTTAATTTTTCTTCATTACTTTATTTAGTCTTTTCTGTATTTCAGTTTTTATCGAACTCTTAATTTTCTTCATTACTTTTATTTAGTCTTTTCTATTTCAGTTTTTATCGAACTCTTAATTTTTTTTCATTACTTTTATTTAGTCTTTTTCTATTTCAGTTTTTATCGAACTCTTAATTTTTTTCTTCATTACTTTATTTAGTCTTTTTCTTTTTCAGTTTTTATCGAACTCTTAATTTTTCTTCATTACTTTATTTAGTCTTTTCTATTTCAGTTTTTATCGAACTCTTAATTTTTCTTCATTATTTTATTTAGTCTTTTCTATTTCAGTTTTATCGAACTCTTAATTTTTTTTCATTTACTTTATTTAGTCTTTTTTATTTCAGTTTTTATCGAACTCTTAATTTTCTTCATTACTTTATTTAGTCTTTTCTATTTCAGTTTTATCGAACTCTTAATTTTTCTTCATTACTTTATTTAGTCTTTTTCTATTTCAGTTTTTATCGAACTCTTAATTTTTCTTCATTACTTTATTTAGTCATTTTTCTATTTCAGTTTTTATCGAACTCTTAATTTTCCTTCATTACTTTATTTAGTCTTTTCTATTTCAGTTTTTATGGAACTCTTAATTTTCCTTCATTACTTTATTTAGTCTTTTCTATTTCATTTTTATCGAACTCTTAATTTTTCTTCATTACTTTATTTAGTCTTTTTCTATTTCAGTTTTATCGAACTATTAATTTTTTTCATTACTTTATTTAGTCTTTTCTATTTCAGTTTTTATCGAACTCTAAATTTTCCTTCATTACTTTATTTAGTCTTTTCTATTTCAGTTTTTATCGAACTCTTAATTTTTCTTCATTACTTTATTTAGTCTTTTCTATTTCAGTTTTTATCGAACTCTAAATTTTCCTTCATTACTTTATTTAGTCTTTTCTATTTCAGTTTTTATCGTACTCTTAATTTTTCTTCATTACTTTATTTAGTCTTTTCTATTTCAGTTTTTATCGAACTCTTAATTTTTCTTCATTACTTTATTTAGTCTTTTCTATTTCAGTTTTTATCGAACTCTTAATTTTTCTTCATTACTTTATTTAGTCTTTTCTATTTCAGTTTTTATCGAACTCTTAATTTTCCTTCATTACTTTATTTAGTCTTTTCTATTTCAGTTTTTATCAAACTCTTAATTTTTCTTCATTACTTTATTTACTCTTTTCTATTTCAGTAAGCTTTCTAATTTTGTTGCCAAATTATTCATTATCTGTTAAAATGATCCCTGACATTTAATATTCTTTATTTGTTAGATGATTACATCCCCAACACCTGGCTCGAGGTTTGGTTTTTTCACTTGATGACAACCATACATACTTACAATTAATGGTTAGACATTTCATCCTGCTTTCCCTTACTACCTTGCCTAAGCGGTTCTCTCATTTTCGTTCTGCTATCATATGTTTTTATATTTGATGATGCTAATCTAAAATTGACACATTCAACTTTTTGTCATATATCCATTTTAAAGACTATCACTTATATTGTATTAAGGATAATTCAACTGGAGTTAAGAGTGCAGAATTATTTTACATGTTAATATAATAGAGTTGTTTTTAATGTATAACGTAAAGAGGAGACCACGTGCAAATATTAATAGACGAAACATCTGTCTGTTCTTGCTTAATTATTGGTGTTCGTGTTTATATAATTATATAT